>JAZGTK010000243.1:0-102481 GCA_036877625.1 Ambastaia sidthimunki
ACACACACACATATATTTACACGCACACACACACATTTTATAACACTGTTAATTACGTTTTGTTAGTTTGATGTGTATTGAAGCATAATCTACAATCTAATGAACAGAAACAAGAACACATTAATACACGACAAACAAACAAAACTAAACTTAACAGAGTTACTGTATATCTACAACATAATAGGTCAAATTCATCTCCAAATAATGTAAATTATATATGAACATCTGATATGATTTATCTGATAAGTAAATGAATGAATGAACTAACAAATAAATAAATAAATAGATATAAATACATAAACAAACCATTGTGTCATGTTTTTATTTTGCAAACTTTTCTGTATTATGATAGTAAACAAATATTTTTAAACATTTGTGTTTTCTAGGACAAGTTATTTCTGGGACTGAACTAATCATTTACATTCATCATTTAGGTATCATTGTGGTTCTTTAGATAGTTGGGTAAATTAAAGTGCAACTGTAGTGTTTTGAGTCTATATAATAACATAATACTAATATACATTCTTGAAGTGCTGGATGAATTATCAGTACTGCTCTGTTTGGCCTAGAGGCTCAAAAGTACTTTTAAAACAATGAAATCCACGTCTTGAATTTTTTGGTTTGCATGATAATGGAGGTCCTGTAGATAAAGCATAACTCTGCCTACACACTATCTGTACAATTAAACTATAGAATAAACGCAAGCCAGCTGCAGATGTACACAGAGTAAACTGGTTGCTCATATATCCTGACTGCGTCTGTATATATGAGTTTTTGCTCCTCTCAGTGAAGATGGAAGGCGTCAGAAATTCAGTGCGGCGACGCCGGTGATGCGCCTTTCATTCACACAAATAAACAACCTCACAGAGGTCGTAAATCACGCGGGCTGCGTCCGGCTGCAACCATCCCTCTACCGAAGAGTAACGGAGGGAAGAGGTGGAAAAAATAAGAAATTATACAGCAAAAGTGAACTAAACAGAAAAGAAAGAGAGACTGGAGGTGAATAAGTGCAGCTGACGACCGGAGAAATGACAGGACACACCTGAGCTCCATCGTATGATTAATAGTGCTGGAGAGACAAGCCGGTGTTAAGTACCCGAGTTCCTGCGCAATTTATAGCTCCTGCCGCGCTCCCCACCCGTCCTCATATCTGCCGTCCCCCCACCGCGGTCTTCCCCAGCTGTTCCACACCTGGACTCGGGCCCGGGAGAGAAACCAGCCATCCATCTCTCCGAGGCCACAGAAGGAGGAGCGGGTGAGCGGGAGCACCAGCAGGTGCTCGATGCAGTTCGGATGGAGGTAATGTTTCAAAAACACGCCAAACAAAAACAGCATTACAGGTAAATGTTGCTCGAGTGTCACACATCTGCCGCATTAGCGAGCTCACGAAATCTCTTTATCAGCCCCCCAAATCATATTTCACGCTGACAAACGCCATAACCGAGATTTCGATACAATCTCCAGAATAAGCGAATAAACGCCTCCCTTGCTCTCGCTTTGACGTGGTGTGATAAAAGCGGCCGCTGTTGGATTGGCAACGTGTGGATGGACGATGTCAGCAGATGTGGAATTGATTTTTCAGTAAATTAAATTTTGTATGGCACCCTATCTTCGCGTGGGAATCCCACCCGAGACTCTTAGGTGATCTGGAATATGTACCTGAGCTAAACACTTCAAAAACATTAATTCCAGCTACAGGATGGTTGTCAAGATTGGTATGGTGTCAGTCCATTCACACTCCCCCCTGATCAATCTCATATATTGGTGTCCTCATTCTATAAAAACTCAGGATTTAGTACATTTTTACATTTTCAGAAAATGGGTGGTTGCCAGGATGAGTGGTGTTTAGTGCATTGCTGTTTTAGTTGTTAAATGGTTGCTATGGTGTACTGAGTGGTTGCTAGGTGTATATTAGGTGCTTACAAGCCCACACTCATGTTTCTATAATACTTTATATCTAGGTATGGCTCATGTCCTACCTTCAGTGTAAGAATATCATTGTCTACATTAAACTAGAAAACTGTAATTTTGATCAATTAGAAGTAACCTTACATCACTCATGTCTGGAGATGCCATTCATGTCTATTGCACAAACAAAACTGAAAGAGTTATGTGTCAAAGTTTTAGAAGAATTAAAACTAAAAGCATTTAGCATGTTAAAGATATAAAAGATCAATAATTATATACCACGATTAAAAACACAGTACAGTGGCAAATCTAATTCAGTAATGTTGACAGAGTTGCTTACTCATGCAGCTTTATTCAGCATCTGCCCCCACGGATACAAAATAAATATCTTACACAACAGGCCGTGTAAATGAGACGCTAAATGCCAACTAAACTATGTTCCATTCTCAGCCCTAGGGTGTATTGTAGCTGCACCATCTATGTTATGTTTGCCTTTACCATGCTGAGATTTACCCTTTTATAATGTCTTCAATATTATAGGTCAATATTATAGTAGCTGGGCTCAGTCAGAAGAGAAACTCACCCTGTCTCAACCGTTCATCTGTCATGAGTGATGCCACCCAGATCTAAAACAAATGTTTGACCAAGCTGTTCCACTGTATTATTCAGTTCTGCAAAGGACCTGACACATTTGACATAATGCACTTGCCTCTTTAATTATATAGATTCCAGATAAATATTTACAGATGGTCTGTTTTAGAGAGAGTGATTTATACAGATTATGACAGGACGGTTTCTGCCTTCTTGACTGGTTTGAATGCATCAAATGGCAGAATGTTCCACTGATCATCTGCTCAACAAGTCATCAGGCAGCTATATAGAGATACCGGTTTGAATTAGAATTTTTAGAATAAGAATCTTATTAGAATAAGCACAGTGGAATTGTCACTCTGTTTTGAACAGCTGTAAGACAACCCAAATGTAACTGGTTTAGGAGTGACTCCTGTATACTGGAATTCACTCACACACACACACACACACACACACAATGGCCATTGAATTGTAGTGGATGGATAACAAGTTTGACTCTGGTTTACATAATTTCTTGTTTCTTTCGCTAACAATCTCCTGTATTTTCCTGATTATGTCTATAGTCTAAATAAAAATGGCCAAAACGTTATTATAAAATATGATGTATAATCCCTATATTGATGGAAAATATGGAACTCATCATTCCTCTTGAATATTGTTGCCAAAAAGCAAATTAGTTGAATCAAAATGTTAAAAACCTCCAGCTCCCCTTACCACACGATTTTGTTTTGCTGCTAGTTCTTAACCAGGCAGACTGAATAACTCGTCTCATGGGTCAACCTGCTGCTTCAGTCCTCATCGTCTCGTTTTAGAAATGTTCCTTGCATTAACAGAGCACAAGCATTAATGGGTGAGTTGAGGGGTTTGACTTAAGCCAGGTGCTCCAATTAGGCTGGCTGGGTTCCAGCGCATACGGCTGCAGGGCCGCCCGTCACCAGCGATCGGAGCGGTTTCCCATCCACACACAGCTGCTGGAGCGATCTCAGCCTTCCCATATGCTGCACTAGAGGATCAGAATTGCATAAGGATTAATGAAACCAAATAAAATTAAGTAGATTCATAAGTGTGTGTAATCTCTATTCACATTTCACTTTATATATAGTGTCCAAATGACCTTGAGTAACCTCACAGTTTTGTTAAAATTGAGAATATGGCTTCTAATTGGTCTGTTGTGATTCTGAACAGTGTGTAATGTCAAAACTCAGGGTTTTTTTTATCTTAAAATCTGTTGACACATGATGCATGAGCCAGACATCTGGCTATACGATGGGGCAAGTGTAACATATGACAGGGCAATGACTGATGCCTTGGTGGAGGGTTACTGAGAGAGAAAGAGAGAGAGAGAGAGAGATTAATGAATACATCGGACAAATTCCTCAAGGACGTTGCTCCTGTCCCTTCATATGAAACAGATGTTGAGCCAGTGGAGGTAGAATGCCACAGGCACAGTGTGTTCCAGAAAAATCCAGAGTACAGATGACTCTACCTGGGTTCATGCTGGTGTCAGCTGCCTCTCACATTGACCATGTACCCCAGGCCATGTGAGCCTCTATGGAGTAATGGAAAAAACAGCACAACATTACTGACAGTAGACAGCACCAAAACTGACATTACACCGACTGGCAAAGGTTACTGTATTTAAAAGGGCTAAAATACTTTCTCGATCCCAGTGCACTATTGCAAAAACCATTATAAGGAAGACATTTGTAGCTCGATTTTCCCGAAAATTGTAAACACTGTGGCTTTGGAATTTTGAGTAGCATTCCAGCCAGGCTGACACTGGCTCAGCCAATGGCACAAGTTCATGCGCAGATATTATGTACAGCTCCATTAACTTTCAGAAGGAAAGAAAACATTTAGACACTTCTAGAGCTCTCATTACATCAGCATATCTAAAAGAACAGACCCTTTTCACTAACTGTTGTAAAAACTGCATAGTCTTCTACCAAAGCTTTTAATATTTTGTTTTTAAAAAAGTGTTGTTCATTTATATAACTTATTTGCATTACAAAAAACAGTTAACACCGCCGTGATGGGTTTTCTAACAGAGCTGCTGAGGAAGTCACTGTAAATGTAACATTTTTCTCTCTTCTGACTGGAGCAATTCATCATTCTCTATTTTTTAAGCTGTAGAAATGCAATAGTCATTTTTTCTGTAACGGTTGGAGCAAATGGGAATGCAAAAATTTAATTTGCTACGGTCTTCCATATAACTCTGTAGAGGTTTAACCAGCTATAGGGTTCTGAACCCGGAAATGTGAAAAACATTCACTGGAGAAACACTAATTTTGGTTTATGCTTGTACGTGTCATAATGTAATAGTAAAATATCTCAAAAATTGTGTATACAGTTTGATGATATTTTATATCCTCTTTTTCAGTCAAAGGATTCTGTTTGTTTCAGTGCATCTACTGTCTCAAAACTTTAAAAAAAAAAACTTTAAAAAACACAAAGCCTATCAAAACAGTATGAAAAAGGCCCAGCTATGTAATTCCCTATGGATAGTCTCCAGCCATTACTGTGACTACAGAAACTCCCAAAGAACACAAAACAAGATTAAAGCTTATTTGTTCTTTGAAGTTTTTTGCTTTCTCTGTGTTTTCTTGCTCTTAACAACATGAGGTGTTTTACACTTGGCAAAAGGAATGACCCAAAACTGCCACAGACGATGAGACCTTTCTGTGCTGCTCTGTGTGCTCCAGTAATGAGAGGAGGGCCAGTGATGGTATAGACTCATCTTCCCCTCATAGCCTCACAATAACACTTACTCTCATTTGTTCGGAGCTGAGACACAGAAAAACAAAGGCTTACATTTCTCCAGCATCCTCTGCAGGGCTTGGATGCCTATGAATGCACTGTGCTTTCTTCTTTTCTTTTTTTTTTTTACTTTTAATGGAGAAAAAAACAGTAAATACACCAGAAAGTTCTGTGGAATAATATGAAAAAAAACCTTGGATGGCCTCCTGTTTTCAGCATTGATTTCTGGCCTGGATCCAGTTAAGGAGAAAATTAAATTATAATGCTGCTGTCTGCAAAGTCTGAACCTCAGACAGACCATTAATTAACGTCTTTTTGTGCAAAATAAACTCAAGACGTATAGCCCTGTTCTCCCGATGAATCATATTTTTCTAGTTACATTTTGGAATATCTCCAGACTTCTTCAGACATTTTGTTTAATGTATGGTATTCTCATCTTCACAGATGCTTTTTGCAGGCTGCACTTCAATGCTTTTAAATTCAGAGCTCTTTTTTTCCATATTACTATATGGTTTACCAGAGAGACACAGTGCCCCCTAGTGGCACACGGGCGAAGCGTGACAGATTGATCGTACAACCATCATGTTGACAATGTGCTGGTGCCGTGCCAGCAGCTCAATAGGAGATCCCTCATTCAGCAGAAGATGTGAGACAATAGATTGTCCTGATTGGAGAGTGCTCTTCTTAGCCTGACAGTTGTTCACTGCGTGGTATTGAGTAGCTGTTTTTCTCCTCACAAGCAGGCCAATACACCAATCAATGATGCTAATTTTTAATACTTGAACTCAGAAGACAGCGGGTCTGGTTGCGTGACTGAAATCGACCCACACAAGTCATATTTGGAAATCTGACTAATCAGAGGACGGCATCTTCAGTAGAATACTAAAGATAACACTGAAATAGTGGCTTGTAAAGAATCAAATTGTATTAAATGTTTAGCTAATACAAAACATCCTAGACTGAGCAGAAATGACAAAAACTTTCACAATAGTTGTTTGAAATGAGTGAAGACAAACTTATATCTATCTTGACTAGAGGTCAAGGTCTTATCTAGAGGTTGTTAAATATTCTGCAGTCCCGTCTCCAGAAGCACTTTTTACATTATATCAAATTCCATATTATACTGTATACACACACACATATATATGTGTGTGTGTGTATAGATAGATATAGATATTTGCGCAGCCTTTCTCCACACTGAATCTTTTAATGCACAATTCCACAATTCCACAGGGTCAAATACTCACACAAGCGCTCAAGTACGTTTAGTATAAACACAGACCCGTTAAACAGAGGAGATGAACAGAGTTGCCTCAGGCAAAAGCACAATCAAAGCATCTCATTTCATCTACACAAGTGTTAGAGATTATAAAAGTATGGTGCAATGAAACCTCGTTTGGCTGATCTCAAAGTCCACAGTGACAATAAATCCCTCTGAGTGGTGTCTTACAAACACTCCATGTGAGCCAGAAATAATGATGGAATCATCTAATACCAGCTGCTTAGAGGGTAAGGCACGCAGTAAATAAGGTAAACACATTATATTATGCAAACATCTAAACAAATTATGCAACCTATTATTGGAAATATCGGACTGAGAAAAATACCACATTGTTTATAACAGCAATAACTTGCAGCTTGGTAACGTCAAACTAAATCCAATCAAAGAGATCTGATCTATAACAAACATCAACCAAAGCATTCAAGGTTTGTATGCGAGGGCCTGATCATCTTAAATAGCCTGACAAAGGATAATGTAATACAACCCTGGCTTTCCAATTGATCATCCTGAGTGAATATGCCAACATTACTCTTCCCGTTTCAAGCCTAGTAAATTAAAATTTATGCACACCTACTTTATCTTCCTTTACATTCCCCGTGAGGTAGCAGGGAGATATTCCCACCATAGGCAATATTCCCCTTCAGTAATTATATCAGTGTAGACTCTCTAATTAACATATGGCTTACATGTTCAGAGTGTACAGGCGGAATGCTGTCAGTGCTCTCGGAATGTCTCCCGCTGTGTGATATTCCCTTCAAAGACAGATATTCCTCGCTTTCTATTAATGTCAATCATACCAGGCCCTCCTCTCTATTTCGGTGGCACAAATGCTCACCAATAGCATTCTAACAGCTAGTGTTTGCGTGAAACGAGGTTATCAAAACACAGCAAGGCTGGAGTTTTAACAAAGTGGTCTGACGGAGACGAGGCACTTACGCACATCCACAAACGCATCTGCTCTCTGGAATAATGCATGTTTTATCAGATGCTCTCTCTCTTTAAAATGGGGCAGTGTTCTGCCTGTAACTCAAAGGCCACAGACCATGCGGTAAACTCTGGTCTGGTAGCCTCACAACTGTCCTCAGGCATTCACGATCCAGCTACAAAGATGGTGAGGACTGGTGCCCCACTTGTTTTCCAGTGCTCCGAATAATGGCTGCCATTGGGCTCTGACACAAAGGCAGAGAAATACGAACTAAGAAATACAACCCTTAACACACACAAACAAATTAACACGATTAAGCATTAAAAAAAACTTCTGGCCTCTACTTATCATTTTAATACACATTACAAACTGAAAAAAAATCATTTCTAAGAAAAGACAAAACATTACAGTAATACTAAGTGCAAGACAAAACAAGACAGGACTTCACATTAATTTACTTTAACATTTTAGGTGCTGTATTAAAACGTATTGCCTTGTGTTTAAAAGGAGTTTAATTAGACCAGTCTCTTTACTTAAATAATCAACAAATATTCATTCAAATATTCAGAACTGTTTCAATTAGGTTAATAAAGAGAACAATGTTTTCTTTTAGGTAGCTGGTAGTGAGGTCTGAACAGCGCAGTCTGATCGTGGCCAAGCAACGTAGTCATACTGACAGCATCTTGTTTTTTTATGTTTGCAGTAAAGAAAGTAATTCAAATACCTCTTCTCCTTTCACAGGAAGTCCATATGAACCACTCGTGAGGTGCATTAACGGCCGAGTGCACAAACGCTTGGAAATTGAGGTAACTGCTGCAGAATAATGGCTGAGCTGACTGAGGCTGTATAATAAATGACTGAAACTCGCGGCTTTTTTCAGTGGACATTCACAGTCACCATCAGTTTCCTAAGTGCACTTTTCCCCGCACTTCTAAATTGATTGAAACAAAATGTCACAATTATGCCCTGTAGCTCAGGCTTTAATTATTCATCAATTAGCGTCCCCCCTTCTTTTTTCTGAACTGATTTTTCATTCAGTTTGCAGAGATGTATGGTTCCCCTGCTGTTAACCAGTCCAAAGTCATTAGTTTCCGGCTTTGCAATTAAAACTGCTGCATTATTCATCAGGCCCAACTTGGTAGACTCTGCTCTTAGCTCAGGAGGCCTGCATACGAAATTCATTTGGAGAGATGAAGTTTCCTTTCAGGTTAGAACAGATGCCATTGGCCCAATCGGAGAGCAGGTATGGAATACATTCATTGTGGTAATAAAGACTATTGAAAGATGATTAAAAGAGAGAAAATGCAAATGGAAAATGTATCAGAAGTGTGCATAGCCTGTTGCATAGTGTTCCAGGTTGCATTAAAAATGAACTCACTGTATAACACTAACTTGTTACAGAACTCTATTTAAAGATTATTAAGATAAACTGTCTTATTTTTATTGACAAGTTTTGGATGTGATTGAATTGTAAAGAGAAAGAAATCTGATAAAAAGCAGAGCTGTGGTTACCATATTTTAATCCACTGGCATGCAGTATTATGAGATTCATGCAATACCATGACTGGAATGATTCACTTCAGTTGACACTATCTCACAGCAAGAACAATGAAAGTCAGTGATCAAATGTTGCCATCTGCTGGCGTACTGCATACACATCAAATATTAATTCTTTCTAATAAACAGATTTAGAAGAATTATCATTATCAGTCATGGGGTGGAATAAAAGACACATTTGTTTTTGTCACATCTACACAAGCCCATCATCAACATCAGCCCATCCCAAAAAACGCAAAATTATGTATTTTGCCTTTGTATAGAAGAAACATCTCCATATCTGATTAAAAATGTATTAAATGTAAGAAATATATGGCATGGATCAAACATGTGACTGACTTTACCTGTTGTTAATACTGCAGTTCTGCAGTAAATTCTGCAAATACCGCAGATGGCGGATAGTGGACAAATACTTATTATTCAAATTTAATGTACGAATCCGTATCAACCTTGCATTATCTCTTGGCAAATAAGTCATTTTCTAGAGCTCAAACAGCGATTTCATTTTTGTTTTAATGCTAAATCGTTTTGTATTTGACTTCTGAACCTTCTTTTCATGTTTCCATGGAGACGTAACGCGGCTTGCCTTGCATTGTTGATTGGCGCCGATGGCGCCCCTGGCGGCCAACACGGGTGTTAAACGTTAAAATGTTTACCAGCCTCAATGGGAAGCTACTCAGACTGACAACACAGCATCATGGCTCATCTTTGATAAAAAGTTACCTTTATTTCAAGACAATAAAGTCGCCATTTTGCATCTTACATGATCCAGCACCTTACAAAGCAAATTATGTAGCTAATGCAGTTTCCCATGTTTCCAGTTTCACAACACAATGCACATATAATACAGCATAATTATGAATAACGTTACATTATGTTTGTCCACTGCAACCAAAGTCACTCCTGTTTGTTACTTCAGCATATTTTATGAGCATCCTGAGTCAGCAAGCTCAGTATAGCTGCTCCTAGCACAACTGAATCAAACTCCAGATGGTCCATTTCTACAGGTTAATTATGCACAGATGCATATATTAATGTGTCACTCATTAGATCAGCCCTCTTCCTCGTTTGATAAATCCTTGAGGGGTTCCACAGAGTTATAGTGCTCACCAAGTCCATAGGCATACCGCATATAACTGAAAAAGACAGTGAAAAATACTAGTTAAGTACAGCAGTTTGAAGTTCACTTGTCTTCATTATATGAAATAAACAGCAGGTATTTACATGAGTGTGATTGGTGGCTTGTCAAATTCTTCACCAACAATTATAGAGGGAGACTCTGCCTGGATGACTTCTATTGGCAGCTGGAGGACCTGTGAAAGGGCTTTTAACTGTCATGAAGGAAATAAAAACTGATTAATTCTTGAGAACTTTAAAAAGCATCAATATTTTTAAAAATGAGAAAGGAAATGGTGGATTTAGACATTTTCTTTTAGCTAAACATTCTTATAGAGGTATTCTTACCTCTAACTGTCCACCCCAAGCAGCTGTTTCTGCAACATCATTACAGTACTTCTCAAACTCATCTAAAGTAAAAAATACAGTAAATTAAAAAAAAAAAAAAAAAAAAGACTAAAATATATACATAACCAAAGGTTTGGACATGCTTAAAGTTTTCATGATCTTCAAATCCTTTTCTAAACCTTTCTACTGTGATTTGTGGTGTGAATAAGAAAGGCTTTATTTCAATTTATTTATTTATATTAAATTTATTAATTATATCAACATACGATATGGACCAGACATTCACCTTCAGTGTACATGTCTCCTGTATTTGGGTCAGTAAGGAAAGGCAGGAAGTCGTCTGCGTGGCTCCTCATGTACTGAGCTGTTTGAGCCCGAAGATCTTTAAGGGCGAGAGCGCAGCCTCGCACCATCAGCTGATCCTCCACAGCACGATACATGCAGTGTCCATCAGAGGAGATCTCTCTGATCTGCAGGTGTCTCTCTGCCAGCTTCTGTCTCAGCTTCAGACCCTCCTGATGACGAGAACCTGTGAGATTCTCCACCTCTGCCTCAGCGATCCGGCTCTCCCGCTCCTTCTCAAGGGCAGCTTTTTTGTCCTATAAACAAAAAACACACTTATCTGCTGGAAATAGACAGTGAGTAAAATAAATGAACATTTCATATAATATATCCAGCTGATTAAAAACTGCAAATGTCACATAATTAAACAAAATGTTTCCCAGCAAAGATGTTTTCTGTTATTTTTGACAATAGCCACTTTACTCACCCGTCTCTTTTGGGCTTTAGATGTCCGAGTTTGCATGCCATCTGTATTTTCCTCTTTATTCTCCAAATTAACAGAATCTAATGCATTTGAAACCTCTTCCACCTTTGAAACAATCAATGAAATCAGTGACTGAGTTGCCAACTTTTTAAACACTGTAGAACACGACTGTAAATGTTAATAATGTTAATTATAATGTAAACAATAACAGTTATAGGTTATGACATTTCAATATATATTAATAAAAAATGCACAGGATAATAATGTCATATACCGAGGAAGTGATATTTAGTTTTTTGAGCTCATTTTCGTGTTTTTGACTGAGTTCGGCCTCTAGTTTGGCAATGTCCTCAGTCAGCTGTTTCCTCCTCTTCTTGTCATTTTTGGGCACAGCATTTTTCATGCTTTGTATTTTTGCTATAGAACAAAAAATACAACTTGATTTAGGGTTGTAGGTATGTTATATTTCGCTTACTAACACTCACAATGCCATATACTGCATCTTGTGTTATTTAAAAGTTAATCAAAGTCAATTGTTGCGTGATGTTGTCTTACCCTGCAGGTCTTTCTTTTCCTTGCGATGCTGCTTGGCTAACAGCTCCTCCGCTGTCTCCACTTCCTCCATGTTAAAATGAACTTAATATTCAGAGCAGTTAAATGTTGTGCTAAAATTGACCTACACAATAAGTGCATTATTTGTTGCCATCGGTTTTATTTACTGCCATGCTAGCACTAAACTAAACTGAATTGAGCTCCTGGGGAGGACGCATGGGTTCAATAGGAACTTCCGAAAAGTCTCGCGAGATCTTTCGGCACATACGTTTTTCAACATAAAAGTCTTTATTTGTTATTTTAATGGTTAGACAAATATTTTTTGTTATAGAAAAAAAATAATATAATATAATTATATATCGTGTCGAAATGTTTAATGCGTATCCTAACTGTTTTATTTAATTGTTTCGACCGCGTTTCTGGTCACATTCATATGCGTTTAAAAACCCAAGGCCTCACTAATCGAAAATGTTCGCTCAAACAGCGCTTACGGCAAATCGAAATATTTGATGTACTTATAATGTCTGAGTTGTAGTTCGTGTGTACAGCTCTAGCATGCTGGCTGTTTAATACAATACGATTAATTCAAATAAGAAATCGTTTTATAGGGGTAACGAGGTTGTATCAGCCTTGCGGGCAATGTTGGGGAGTCAAGGAATACAGCCCGTCACGGTGGTCTTCAACAACTCCAAAAACTGCTTCCTTCATCTGTCATCAAACTTCGCCACTCATCTCTGTCTTCATGAGGTGTGTCAGCTAGCTACCCACCACAGTACTATATATTTATGTGTTATCACTGCAAAAGTTGTGAGAGTCTAATGTCAGTGTAATGTGGCCAGAATCAGATCCTGGAGCTGTCATGGGGTGTTTCTGCCCCCGTGTTTCTCAGCTGGATCAGGTCCAGACAGTCTTCAGGTGCAGAAGATAGAGTTGAGATCAGCAGACAGCTGGGAGAAAAGCTTGGACTCGTAGAGGGAGAGCAGGTAAAGTTTATTGGATATTAAAGTATCATTATTGTACCTACTGAAGTGGTTTGGTGGATGTGATGTATTGCAGGGGTTCCTGCGACCATGTCATCAGGTGCAGTCAGTGCAACAGGTGTTTGTGGAGCCTCTGTCTTCAGATGATTGGGAGATATTGGTGAGTTCATGACAGCAATGGGTTTATTGCAGTTGTTTGTAATGCTCTGTTAATAATGGTTGGTTGTCATTATTAGAGCAAAATATGCACAGCACGTTTGTATATTCAATAATACTGCAATTCATACTTTAATATGTCATATTTTATGTCCTTTACCAATGCATGAAACAGTATATAGATTAAACAATTGTATATCAGTTAGAGGTCATACCTTACATGGATAAAAAGTTTATCTAAAATCTAAAATCAAAGACCTTATTTCCAGGAACTCCACAGCATGGCTCTGGAACAGCGACTTCTGGATCAGATTCGAGTGGTCTACAGTGGGGGTGTGTTCCCTGTGTGGGTGGATCAACACACTGTCATCTACATTAGGATAGGTCATTCACTTATTTAAAAAAGTTTTCTCACACAGGAGTTATTTTGTAAACTGTTATTTTAATGTCAAAAATATTTTGTTTTATAGCATCCCTATCTCCATCTGTTTCATATGGCCGACTGGAGCAGTTCACTGAGCTTGTTGTCTCCCCAAAACTCCATCCAGGAGGTGAACAACTTCTTCAAACTCGCCACATGGAAACAAACCAGCATCTACAAAAACAACAGAATGTTGACCTCACACCTACCTCCACTTTGGCCTCCAGCGTCCATCAGGAAACCCTCAGAAATCACCTGGACTTTAACCAGAGTCAGAATGAGGGCCAATGGGGAGGTATAGCTGACCTGAAAAGCCTCATGGGATATCTGTTTACAAGACGTGATCCTGCAAAGGAGAATCTTGCAGTTCCCACCATTCCCACTATATTGAAAGACTGTATCCTCAGAACATGTGGAACCCCTCCTAGATCTATCAACCATCTTGGCCCATGTTATGGAGATGTACATATACTTCCATGGAACCTGCAAGAACAAGAAAACTGGAGTCCCGGGCAGTCGGCCATAACGTACGGGAGACTTTCAAAGATACTTTCTACTAAAGAAGTCAGGGAGAAAGTAAAGCAGGCCATGGAGAAAAAGAAAATCAAAGATGGACCTCACAAAGAGAAAGACCTAGAGGAAAGTAAGGAGAACATGGTTGTGGTCAGGATGCTGTGTCACAATATAGAGAAGCTACAGGAGGATCAGAAGTTCAACAGATGTAAAGAAATTTACTCTGGGAAAGTTTGGGTAAGATCTTAGAGTTTTCTAATACCACTACTTACAAAGCATAATTATAAAATACCACTATTGTTATTGCTCATATTTAGGGTTAGGTGCATTTGAGTAAACCTAACTCTTTTGCTAGTGTTGGATAAGCAAGTAAAATCAATTTTTTTTACATTTATCAGATCCCAGAGGCATTGCAGAAACGACTGAGCATAAATCCTCACTCTGCTGTAAGAATTCAGCCCTTAAAATCAACACCCAGGGTAGCAGAAGCGCTCAAGCTACAACCATTACAAGCGCTGGTAAGTAGTTCCTTCAATCTAATTGTTCATGTCTGGCATTGAAAAATACGCCTGCTGAATTATGACGTTATGTATTTCCTGTCTGTCTCCAGGCAGAGAGTGAGAGAGAGGACGAGCTCCAGACTGCATTTCTAGACTGGCTGCATGCTCAGAGTCATCAGCCAATATCCTGTCTCACAGCACGATTTAACATCATTCTCTTACCCTGCACTGAAGGTGTGGAGAAGAGCCCTCAGTGGTTTCTTTCTCAGAAGTTGCCCTTTTAATTGATTTACAGTTGCTATAGATTAACTGTGTTTCTCGGCTCTCAGGAAAGGCCGAAATTGCCTTGAGCGTGTTGAAACCAGAGCAGCAGCAAGACGATGAGATGTTCTTTTTATCAACCACTTTACTGAAGAAAACAGACATACAGGTATATATTGTACACATGTTATATTTTTTAGAAATGTATTGCCCCTTTTCTGCATCCTCAATTCTTCAATTTCCATTTAGATTGTAAGAGAGCCACTTCATACGGACCACAGGGGCTCTTCACACTCTGATAACAAAGATCCATGTCATGGTTTCCCCACCCTCAGCTCACTTGGGTAACACTGGAAATGTTAACGTATTCCCAATATCCCTAGCAAACAAGAGTCGCTGTCTGTTGGACCAGTGTAGATGATCTTCATTAATTGTGATTTGATTTAAGTGGGTCTTGTATGTTTGCTCAGTGGGGTCGATGATATCAGCAGATCTGCCTTTGAACACATCTTTCATGCTCTGATGAGAGGTCCTCTCTCCCGTGAGCTGGTGTCCATGGGACGTGGACTTAGGGGTGGAGCTCTGCTCATCACAGGAGCCAAGGTGACACATCCCCTTCCACTCAATAGATGGATATTGGATTTTCTCACTTGAATCATGTAGCATTCTTCTCGTAAGATAAAGAATTGGAAACGTTAACATTTGTTTTGCAGGTGTACAATACCATTAGCAACAAATAGGATCATTGTTTTAACAACTTTTGAGTGTATGGACAGTGTTTAAGACAATCTCCTGATCTTCACAGGGCAGTGGGAAGTCTTCTCTCGCTAGAGCTCTATGTCAAAAGGCGGGTGAGGAGCTGGATGCCCATGTGCTAGTGGTGGACTGTAAGATGCTGAAAGGTAGATAGAAACATTTACTTTGTATTCCTACCTAATGTGCATTATTCATGTAGGATTCTAAAAAACGATTGTGGCAGATTTATCTATTGTGTCTTTTATCATATTTTATATATTATAATTTTTTTAGGCAAGAAAGCAGATACAATTAGACAGAGGCTGGAGGAGGTTTTTGAGCAGGCGGTTTGGAGGCAGCCCTCGGTGGTCCTGCTGGATGACCTGGATCATGTCACGGGTGCTGCATCTTCACCTGAGCATGAGCATGGACCTGAGGCTGTACTGCGGCGGCATGTTGCACAGAGTAAGACATCGTAACACATCACTTCAGAACTCTGTGGAACCGTCAGATCTTGTACATCATCAGAGCTGATGTACATCTTTACTCTGCGTGTTTGTCTCAGGTCTGAGGGATTTGGTGGATGAGATGGTGGAACGTTCTAGTCTTGTTGCTTTAATGGTCACAGCACACAGTGAGCAATCCCTTCATCAGACCCTGACTATGGTGCAGGGCTCACATTTCTTCCAAAGCTTCAGCAAGATCCAGACACCAGATAAGGTGGGTTTAGAACAATGCAGTTTTTGAGGTTTCTTTAAACACCTCACTTTTTTAAACCTCACAGTATATCTGTATCTCATGTCTAAAGGCTCAAAGGGTTGAGATCCTGAGGTCCTTGATACACAAAAAGAACTTTCAGGACTATCAATCAACTCTTGATTTGGAGAGCGTTGCCAAGGAAACAGAAGGATACACGCCACAAGATCTGAACTTGCTGCTTGAGCGAGCCATCCATGCCTCCTCTCTACACAGCAGCAATGGCGACTCTAAAGGTGAGCTTTTAATCAGATATAATCTAGACTTAGCAGCTCCTCTGAAATCCATTGCAACTCATTTTTCTGGTTCCACAGATCTGAGCTATAAAGACTTCAAAACAGCCCTTCAGGGCTTTACTCCACCCTCCCTCTGGGGAGCTCAGCTGGAGGTGCCCAGCGGGGTGGGCCTGGAGAGTGTTGGGGGCCTTCACGAGGCACGTCAGCTGCTGATGGACATCATACTTCTACCAGCTAAGGTATAGCAGCAAAGTAAAGCATCAGGGTCCTGGAAAAGTAGGAAAAACATCTGAACTGGTCACAAATCTGAGCTAAATTACAACATTTGTTTGCTCTCTGGGAATCAAACCGATGACTAGTTGAGCTACTAGAACTGGCCTTCATGTTTTTATTCAGCTAGTTAAAGGGCTTAAAAGAGCTGTAAGTGATGGGAAACTGTATCACTGTTTGTCTCTGAGGTTTTAGTAATAGCTTGTTGTCTTGTGTCATCCAGTACCCACAGCTCTTCTCCAGTCTGCCCATGCGCCAGTGCTCTGGTGCGCTCCTCTATGGCGCTCCCGGCACAGGCAAGACCCTGCTGGCTGGAGCTGTGGCCAAGGAGAGCGGCATGAACTTCATCAGCATCAAGGTAAGAGAGTAAGTGTATATTAATATCAACCAGAAATACATGATTGCAATTAATTATTTGTTTCTCCAGGGGCCTGAACTTCTCAGCAAGTACATTGGGGCCAGCGAGCAAGCGGTTAGAGATGTGTTTCAGAGGTCTGTCCTGGTGCACATAACCTTGTTGATGAAAGATGTATATATCCAGTTTAACATGGTTTTCACTGTGGTTTGAGTGAGTGTGTTTATTTTGCTGCAGGGCTCAGGCAGCTAAACCCTGCATACTGTTCTTTGATGAGTTCGATTCTCTGGCCCCTCGTAGAGGTCACGACAACACAGGAGTCACCGACCGCGTGGTTAACCAGCTCCTCACGCAGCTGGATGGAGTGGAGGGCCTGACAGGTGCACCAGGCCTGAAGATCTAATGCTCACGCTGGGCCATACTGTCTGATTTATATTTGAAAGAATAGATTAGTATTTTTGCATTTGTAAGCAATATTGTACAGCCAGATTGTTTTTAATTTCTAAATAAATACCAACAGGATTATCAGGACCCCAATGTGAATGACAACTGACTGAATGTACATTATCCTGTTTAATAAATGGAGGTGAAATATTGATTTGAAATATTTTATAAGGGCATGTGTAGCAAATTCAAACAAGCAAATTGCAGTCAAGATGACACGGTACCCGTCCTTTAGTGGTCCATTATCAGTTTCAGTTGGTCATTATTAGTAAATAACTGACTTAGGAATGTTGCAACTGGCCAATCAGAGTCAAGTATTCTGCTGTGTAATAAATATATATGGCACTGTTAAAAAGAATACCAGTTGTTTGTTGGATATCTGTTGTAACTGCTTTGCTGCTTATGTCCAGGTGTTTATGTGTTGGCCGCCACCAGTCGTCCTGATCTGATTGACCCTGCTCTCCTGAGACCCGGGCGGCTGGACAAGTCTCTCTACTGCCCTCCTCCCGATCGGGTCAGCATTCTGCCTGCCACACACCAGTTTAACCTCTTTACACCTAAACCAACCGCCGTGTCAGTTAACTGTGCTCTGCGTGTTTGTTCAGGAGGCCCGGCTGGAGATCCTGAAGGCTTTGACTCGTTCTGTGCCACTGGCTGCAGATGTGGACTTAGAGCAGATCGCTGTGGCAACAGAGCTGTTCACTGGAGCTGACCTGAAGGCTCTCCTTTATAACGCTTATCTGGAGGCAATCCATAGCAGCCTGGGCCCCAGCCTTCTGCATGTGTGTTAAACACAATATCAGATATATACTGTACATAAACACATACAGCTTGCAGATATCATTATATAAATAAGATAAAAATGGATGGATAGATAAAAGCTGTTTCTTGCCTGAAGCTTATGTGATTCTGTTTGCTTGTTGTATAGGATCTGGGCTCAGGGTCAGACAGTGATGTCAGCCTCTCCTCTCTGATCTTCCTGAACCACAGCAGTGCGTCAGATGACTCAGCTGGGGAGGGGGATGCAGGGCTGGATCACTCTGTGGTTCTGCTGGACTCCAGTGAGTTCCCACCTGAGGACCCTCGTCACAACATCTGGCGCCTTTACTTCGGCAGCTCCTTTGAGTATGAACTGGAGAACCATTCAATGTCTGAACCGGTAAGATTCACAAATTAGCTTATAATCAGCTAGTAATAAATCATCTAGTTATCAATGCTATATATTCATGTCATTTCAAAGTAATTGATTACTAAGTACTAATATGATTCTGTTTACTCCATTCCCAGAATTCTCAGTGCCTGTCGGGACCCAGTTCAACTGCTCCTGACCTCACAGGGACCTCTGTGAGGGACACAAGCTCTTGTCATGCCCCAGTTTGTATGTCTTCTCTGCAGGATGGCTTTCAGGAACTGACCCACGAGCAGTCGGAGCGTCTCCGGGCAGAGGTCAATGCTCTAAAGAACAGTTACCGCAGAAACACGGTCAGTTAAATTCCTGATATATAATCTAGTTTCTGTCTTTCTGGCATTCATCGTTGGATTGTGTTGGATAGGATGATCAGAAGTACTCTAACCTTAGAGTCTAAACTAAATTGTAAATGATATAAAAGATGTAAAAAGTAGCAACGTTTAATTAATGAAAAAAATATTTACAAGCTACATTACATTATATTCCATTTATATTAATACTTATTCTTATATAAAGAAGTGTTCAATAGCATAATAAATAGTTCACTCATTTTTGCAGTAGTATCAATATTAATTATTAATATCAAAAAAGTAAATACAATGTCACTGGTGGGGTATTGACTGCTGAAATGTTGGTATTGTGGTGGAATATGCAGCAGTCTGTATTCATATTCATTGATATCTGGTGTCTACTGTGTTTATAGGATGACTCATCTCTGGTGCAGACTGGCCCCACTAAACCTGGCTCTCTGATAGGCCAGACTCACCTGACCTCAGCTCTGGCTAACACTAGAGCATCTATCAGCAGAGAGGACTGGAGGAGATACATTGAACTGTGAGTGCACACACTAGATAAACACGGGAGGTTGTTGTATTGATACAGCCTTAGCCCCGCTAAGCCAATGCATTGCTGATTCACATAATTGTATTGTTTTTTCTTTCATATATGCAGATATGAGTCTTTCGGGGCTTCAAAGGAAGGCAGGTCTCATCGCTCTGCTTCATTTAAACCAGGTCAGAGGGTGACCTTAGCTTAAAGTCTCACAGTGCATCTGTTATACAGCTCAGGGCATTAATAGGTGAAGTTATTGTGGATTTCTTTAGTTTTCAGTTCCTGTTTGCCTTAAATGCAAACGTAAAATGTGAATGTTAATAATAGAGTGATTGTATTTGATTTGAAGTCAGTAGACACCACTGAGCAAGTAAAGATCAATTGTATGACATTAAGGTTCACAGTGATATGCTTTTTGATTTGCTGCTGTAGGAAATGTATGAAAGAACTAATATATAAATATGTAATTAACTTTTTAATAAATGGTAATTGTTGTGATACATTTTCTCAGTGTCTTAGTGTCTTATCTCTGATACAGCAACATATTTGAACATGCTTGTTGCCATGACTTTCACACTTAGTAAAGTTTTTCTTAGTAAAGTATTTCTTTGTTTTCAGTTTTTCTTCAAAAATGTTTGTTTCAAAATTCTAAAACTGCGTATTTGCTGTTAAACAATTTTAGGGTTATTTGAACAGATAATGAATTGCCAAGTGTTTAATATGGACTTAAGTGCCCCCCTTTATATTACGTGACTCAGTACTGTATTATACGTTTCCACACAGTAGCATTACATCTGGAGATACCTACGGCGACCAGTAGGTGGCAGTATTACTCCAACTGTCCAAACGTTAATTTGTTGCGTTGTGATGTCTTATATGTATTCTGCTAAATCTGTATTCAAAGAGTAGCTTTTTTTACTTGGTGGACAAAAATAATCCTCTATTGACCCTCCCCTCTGTTTTATTCTGTGTGTAATAGACACCTGCCAACCCTCCAGCCCTCCTGCCAACCCTCCAACCCTCCGTCTCTTAAAATGATTTTTTCAAACTGCACATTTTTCATGGTCTTCGGCCCCCTTGGACATGCCCTGAAGCTACAGATGTCTGTACACCTGTGATTATCATTAACTTTCACTGCACATCTACAGCTCTCACCTCCCGTTAGCTGGATCTTTCTTGCACATCTTTGGGCTGAATTCAGAGTCACAGCCTACACGTTTACACCCTTATGCTGCAATTTCTGCAGAGTTAAATATAGCAGGCTTTTGTTCTGGCCGCTGCTGTTAGTATTGTATGGTGTTGCGTTGTAGGACCACAGAACGGCGGAAAAACCATAAACATTTAACCATATCTCAGCTACAACAGAATGAAAACAAGTGACACGGTGTGACAAGATACCAGCCCTGTGAATGTGTAACAAAAATTGCACTCAGTTCAGTCATATCTAGTCTCTATTTTTGCACTGGGATCAGTGTCAGTATGTTAATCAGTACTAATAAATGGGTAATGATTTTAATGCACTAAGTACTTTAACATAAAGGATGAACAGTGCAGATTTTGTGGTGCTCGTGGACTAACCACGGGTCTGGGAAAGTCAATAATTACTACACAAGAAAAAGGTCCAGAGAGATATTAAGAAGTCTGTTAGATCTGTCTGTCTTTTCCCCACACAGATTATTCCTCATCCTTTCTTGAGATGTTTGTCTTTGATCTGAGGAGCTTTGTGGGCCAATGGTTCTAGCCTCAGCAGATAACTGACATCTGATTTATGTTACAGAAGACCACAGACTTTAAAACAAAAGCCCAGTATTGACTGAGAGGGATGTTTTTGAAAACATAATGATGCACTGAAAACTAATTATGTTTTCTGGTTTATAATGGGAGGCTCTCTGGGAAATACTATTAATAACTCTTTATCAGACCACAAGATTTCAGAGGCTGGTTTTTAAGTACATAAGCTCCTCTTAGCATCTTATTAAAAAACAATACCGTTATTTACTGAACATGCACATATGGTAAAGTCATTCAGCCATATTTCTGCATAACTAGTATGCATATCTGTATGACTAGCTTGCTACTAACTAATATAATACTGACCATGAGGTGATTTACCCTTAAAACTCTCTATGTGAATATTAGTGTATACAATGTTAGTGGGGTTTTTTTGTTCTCATTGAAGAACAAAGCAACTTTACTTAGAAATATGGAGGAAATGAACACGGTAATGGAAATCTCACCTGCGTTGAATTATTTATCCAGGAGCCTCTTGCACTAAAAGTCCTATCAAATATTTTAAGAATTTTTGCCTTTTTCTTTAAAGTTGTCTTAAACTCGACTGACTGCAGAAATGTTTTCGATGTCTTTCGACAACCTGTAACCAAAGAAATAAAGTTTATTACTCACCAGAAATGTAAATTAACAATAGAATATGGTAATGAAATTACGCGTTGTACTGTTATACTCTTGAAACACTATTTAGCCTTTCACAAACATTTTGGCTTACCTTATGCCATTACACGTGTATTAAGACCCTCATTCGTCCGGCCGGTTAGCTCAGTTGGTTAGAGCGTGGTGCTAATAACGCCAAGGTCGCGGGTTCGATCCCCGTACGGGCCACATGCGTTTTGTTACTAAAACCATTTATCGACAGATCAATGTTTAACAAACATTTGTAAATTCTTATAGTAAGGTGAGACACATTACATAAATGTTTGTAAGCGAAAACAAGTCTGACTTTTAGTCTGTTCAGTTGGCAGTAATGTTGCGTTCGTTGTGTTCAATATTAAAAATAATGTGACAAAAACAAAAAGGAGACATGAAAAGGAACCTAAAGACATTTTAAACGGTTTAACTGCAACACACAACAGACTACCCTTACTGTCTGGTAAGCCTAACTAGCTAGGCTTAACACAGAAGCTGAATATGGTGTAAAGAAAATAATGCTCCAAGGTTAAAAGACAATTTTTAAGGACTATTAAAAGATTGTGATTAAAATGCTTGAAACCTAATGTATATAAATAAAATGTCATCAATATGTACTGGATCAGTAAAAACTCCATAGTATATTGCAGGGAAAGATAGTCACTGTAAATTAGTGATACAGACCAGTAATAGTAAACTATAACCTTAAATACCGCAGAGACAAAAGTGTACAATATAAGCAAAATGTTAACACTTTCTTCTTAATAATGATAACTAACATTGGATCCACAAATATATAAAGTATATTAAAAAAGATAACATTTGTTATGCCACAAAAGTTGTGTAGTTTGTGGAGGAAAACAGATTTTGCAAAAGTTTGCAAAGTTACAGATATGAACTAAAAATATAAGGTTAGGAATTGTATAAAGACAATATGATGAAATGTTAAAATCAATATGAATTCAAACTGAGAATTTAATTGAAATCAATCTTTAATGTACAGCAGGATGTTGCGTTCTTAAACCTGTAACAAACATCTGAGGGGAAAAAATAAATTGATTATAATAATAACAATTATAATACCCACACTTAAATTAAATTAATCAAAAAGTTCAAATTAATTTGAAGACCCTGAAAAATAAATTTCCTTAACGCAAAAATGTATAATACTGACAACTTGGCAGCAATCACAATTATCACAAAAGTTTGTACGGTACCAGCTTACAAAAACAGAAGCAAAATATTGCTTTGGAATGTTACAGCAGTCTGCTATGAATGTGGCTGCTGTCAAGTGAGGGAAGAAGCTATATCTACACGCCTGTGTTATAGTCAGATAATAATAATGTATGCACAAAGCAGGTATGGTTTAAGACAAAAAGACAACTTCTTGAATGAAGCTGCCTATTTAATTTAACAGTCTACAGTATATGAGGCATGTACAGGATACTTGGAGAAATAGTAACAAACTTGGGCTATGCTATGACTAGCTTTTCTTCCTTGTTGTTGGTTAGCTGCCACTTGTTGGAGTGAGAAACATACTACATGCTAGCGCTACATGCTAGCAGTGTCTAACCCTGCTTCTGGGATCTACATTCCTGCAGAGTTTATATTCTAATAAAACCTTAAGCAGTCCAAGTCTTGCACTTCACTTGAAATGTACAGTTAAGTGTATGAATCCAAATTGGAACTAAACTCTCCAGGGAAAGTAGATCACCAGCAGCAAAATCGGGCACCTCTGCCCTAGACTTTCCACACTCAACAGGGAGCACTACACTCTGAAGAGCCTGGTTATTACATGACACAAATTTCTTTTGACAAATAGCAATTTAAACCAGAGCAGGTGGGCTGATGTAACCGTTTGAAGAAATGGCTGAGATGGCTGTGACAGGACTAGAGTGGTTTAGGACCTGAGGACCAGTTTGTGTGTCATGGTTCTTCGACCAGACCAGATGGTTCATAGGCCTTGCAAGCCAAGTCCATTAAGTTCAGCAAATCCATTGTGATGAGGTGCAGTAGTGAGCCAAGTTTTATCAGGAAAAAAGTTGTCCTTTTCTGTAAAAGTTTTTTTAAGTTTCTCTTCCAGTATGTAATTAATAAAAAAAAACAAGTCAGTTCAGTGAAGGGGGATTAATTGCAGTCATAAACAAAATCATAATTGCTTGGCTCTTTGGGGATGGGGGGTGGAACTTCAGGGATCTGGATGTTCTCCAAATCAAGGAGGCGGAGCTTCATTTCCATGTTGAGGAGAGTGTCCATATCTGAGCGAGTGAACTCACTGGTCATCTCCTTCCCCAGCAGTGCATTCAGCCCATCTGTCCACACGCAGTACTGAAAAACAGCCAGATGACACATCATTAAACCAGAGAATGCACAAAGTTTGAATGACACTACTGAGATTTAAACTCCACTTTTTAGCTTGCTTTTGGCAGTTGCTCACCTCATGCTTGTCAGGGGCAATGAAGTTTAGATACTCATCAGACTCATAGAGGACAGAGAAAGCCAGCTCCAGGACCTCCTAAAGGAGAAAGAATTGACACCGTCTGTCAGATGCTAATGGGGCTGCTGTGTTTGTGCACCTCCTACTGCGTGACTTTTGCAGATCTTCTGCAGAACATATTACAACAGCAGATGGTCCAATCTGGTGTGTGTGTGTTGGTGTGTGTATATTTATATTGGTCTCTCCTGCTGCACACCAAGAGACAGAGGTGAAATGATATAAACAGGAAAGGCACAATACTTCACTGTAACAAGATACTTTTGTTTCACAGACTCAAATCTAAACAGCAAACACATGCAGATGTATTTGGGGTAGCTGTCAGGGGAGGTATCCAGTGTATCCTGCAAATGAGTTTGGCTGGAACACTTAAAATGTTTGAAAAATTCTTTTGAATTTGTCTAAAATGTGTGGAAACACAAGTCTCCTGCTCCTAAAAGTAGATGAATTCTTGTGCACCTGGTCATCAACCTCATAGAATTCTTTTTATGGAACATCTGAAAGGTCAACGTTCCTAAGACCCCTGGTCTGTCTACAGCCCCCAAAAAGATGACCTGCCAACACATCTTGCTGTGAAGAATAGAGCCCAAAAATCAATAAAGCAAAATTCAGCCAGGTTTTTTTGTTCATCTGCAACTACTTCTACAAACCAAGCTGTCTCAGGTGGCTGTGCCGAGCTTCATCTGTTGGTGTATTACTGATTTCGGATGAATAAGAAACTGTGTATGAGGCTGTGTAAGCATTTCTCCTCCCATATCAGCCCTGGAGCTGGTGTTCTACACATCCAAGCATTCTGTGTATCTTTATAGCTTTCAAATTTTGCAACTAAGAAAATAACTCCACTTGCTCAGATGACACCAGGGCAGAGCCTGGCAAGTTTTTGGGAATAATAATTTCCTGGAATGTTAAATGGGGCAGGAACATCAACTTGATCATCAAGAAAGCACAGAAGACTCTTTTGTACCATACATGTAGCCTACTGCCGTTACTGGCATAGTTCTTCTCAGCCTTTATAGAAGAGACCTCACATCATCTATAAATATTTTGGCTCTGAACTAATCTACAAAACATGATGAAACTCCAACACATCACCCAAACAGACTAAAGGATCATTGATGAGAGCTACTCTCCATCATAAAAGTCTCCAAAATCCCATCCACAAAGAGTGCAGACAAATTCGCTGCTGACCCCTGACATCCCGCCCACGGCGTTTTCAAGCCTTTCCATTCAGAGATGAGATTCTGAACACTTGAGAGAAGTGTGCATCATCTCCCAAGTCAAATTCCTCCTAAAAGCAATTTTACCTTTCCACTAAAACTGAGTTAAAGTAATAAAAATGTCCTTTAAAGCAACAGTATAGTGATGCACATTTTCGGTGTCAGTGTTATCTAAACATCAGGACCGAGGGGATCCAACAACCTTATGGCTGTGCTAAAAAGTTCCACGGACTGTTGCAAGACTCAATATCCCAAGTTTAATCAGTTTTGTCAACGGGGAGTCATTTTTTACAGTTGTCGCATACATTTGACATCGCTTGCTTTGTTCTGCGGGAAGAAGAAAGGGTGACTTTGAAACTGAAGTGAGCTGATGTATCATTACTCACAGAGCTGCGAGGCATAACTAATGCATCCTTTGTCACCAAGCCACCCACCAGTGCATCAAAGGAAAATTTGATCTTTTGATATTCAAGAGCATTTTTGCTCTTCTTCACTAAGCACGCATAAAAGGACTCACCTTCTGCTTCAGAGCTCCCTTCTCCTTCATGTGTGGACAGTCTTTACCAGTGACAACAGCTTTGATATCAGCCACAGGAACTGCCACAGGAAACAAAGATTCATAAGAATGGGCGTGGCCATCTTAATCCCATCTTTATAAAGCGTAGCCGTTACGTCATGGTCGGAATACAGGCTGTACTCACGCTTATCCTGTAGGGAATCGTGGGGTACCTCTCCCTGAGGACACTCCTCCAGATCCCCGTAGTGCAGGACTTTATGATTGGGTGACAATCGACAGTACCAGAACTTATCTGAAAGGAAGCAGAGAAGATTTAGTCATTTACAGTGTAATACAAACAAGCATCTTTCAGTGTATCACAATATTAACATACTAAATGTATTTAAAAGACAAAAATGTGACAAAAGAATCACCTCCTTTAAATAGTAAAATTGCATCTCATAAGACCAAATGCAAATTGATGAAAACACCACTTTTGTTGTAATCTTTGTGCAGTCTTGTACTGTATTCTCAGATGTAATAAGTTGGGTATAAGTTCTTGGTGGCTTTTAGTTGCTCTTTGGGTAAAGCCATGACTCCAAGCTCTCTCTCCAACCTCTTTTAGGTACTTCCTGTGCCATGCCGAAAGGAGTTCTCACTGCGAGGACTGTACAAAGCTTAGATGGCCATGGCTGGAACTTGACCCTGATGACTGAATTCAGATTGTAATGGCTAAGAAAAGCAGTTTGGCAAAATGGAAGAATTTTGGAATTGAAGAGTGTTGGACAGTGGCACTTATTATCAGGCACACACTGAGTGATAAGAAGCGTTCTGTACCATCAGCTTACCAACAAACCACCTCAATACGCTGTTTATCCAGCACTACGAATGTGGGATGAACAACCAGCAGATACTGCAGCCAACAGCCATCTGTGAGCCCATTCTGAGATGTCAGAACAGATATGTGCAGAAAGGTTCGAAATGCATGCAGTGCCATGTGCATGATGAGAAAGAGACTTCCATTGGAGCTTTGCTGAGTTTCTATGTTAACAGATGACAGACACTAGGGTCATAAAAGAGCAATGCAGGTGAGAAAGGCAGTTATTTTGATGTACTGGAAGAGAAGTCTGATAAATGCCAGTGTTATGCACATACAGATGCATAAACCTGTGACCAGCACCAAGAATGTGTATCTCTATAACCAGAATTTAATTTCATGTAAGGTAGTAAATGTTCATGAGTGGGAAACTTTCACCCACTATTGGCAGGAGTGGCAGGAAGTTTATTTTGGACCCTGTCCATAAACATGAAATGGAGATTCTTTTTTAAGAAGTGCAAATCTATCAAGTGCAAAGATGTACAAGAAGTGTCAATCAAAAAAGTTTGTGGGCTATTTCCTGTTGTAACTGGTACTCGAAGAGGTTAAAAGTATTTCAGAGAAACAGAGCACAGATTTTTTTTTTTCAAAAGATTTCATTTTTTATTCTTTTGTAAGATTATTCTGCTTAGCCTCAGGCAACCTCTGCAGTACTTCCATGATAGGAACCGGACTGGTTATTGTGTAAGTCATGAGGAGAGAGCCCTGCTATGGAGGAACAACAGGGAATACAAATGTTAATGTAGCACCTGTCACAGTGAAAAGCCAGTGAAAAGTGAAAAGGTGCATTTCTGCTACCATTTAAGAGCAGTCTTGAAAGCTTTCTGAGAATAAAGGGCACTGACAAAAGCAATAAATGACATTGGGTTATCTGGAAATTAAAGATATCAGAGTTTGGTGCCTCCTGAGGGGAACCTCATTCTAAAGATGGTATTATGGGTGCAGAACACATCTAAATGTCAGTATTCAATAAAGTTTGATTGCATAGTCTTACATCAGTCAAATTACAAGATGGTGCCATGTTAGTCATATTTAATGCTACCAGCTCCTGTCAGATGAAATTCTAAGCAAAATTGTGAACAATTTTCATTCACACAAATGAGGCTTGTAACAGAAGACGGGCAACGATGCCAAAGAAACAGGCTAAGTGTGAAACTTCACAATAAGGTGCAAGAGATCTACCGGAGGTGTACATCACAAGGAAGAAAATGAGGAAGAATGAATGTGAAAGAGAGACGCATACATAGCGAGAGACAGACAACGTGTCTAGTCTCAGAATGATCTAATCCTGTAGAAGTATAAAGAGTGTTAAATTATCCAGACTAACTGATAAGGCCTCCCTCTGAGCTCAGCAGACAGGCCTCCTCTTCAGCCAGCCGCATAAAAGACGATATTACATTCCACAATCCTTCAACTCTCCAATCCACGCCGTAAGCTTTATCACTCCCACCGCTTGTTTGAAATTGGCCTCGCACTTTCTCTTCTCAGCAACGGGCAAGGCTTTTCTCACACTTACTAAATCATTCTGTCAGTTTAATAATAGCAGTCATAAAAATATTCATAGAACGTATAAATTTCAGAGCGTGTTTAAGTGAGAATAAAAGCTGGCGATTTGGATGTGCGGATATCTCCAACAGTTTGCCGAGATACTACTAGGGAAAATTCTATTTTTCTATCCAATGAAGTGATTTAAAAATGCAGTAATTCTGACAGAGGAACCCAGTAGAGTCTGGATTTAAGAATGGAGATACCCAGAACAATGCCACAGAGATGCCACCACGTCACAGAGTAAATACAGTGTTGCTCGGTCAAACGGGTGTACGGTCAAACAACTGGGAATCTTTCCCAGCGGTTGTTAAAAACAGCACAAAAGGGAGAAGTGTATCTTTATTATAAGTTTGTGTGGGTTTCGTACCCTGTCTCCTTCGACTGCTGATCTTCCTAAAGCAGGTGCCCTCACACAAGCGATTGAGGCGCTGCTGTTTGATCAGCTCCATGATCTCTGGCTGGATTTTCTCTCTAAGCTCCCTGGAGAAACAACAGAGCATCACACATAAAACACATATCCAACACATTCTCACAGCTTAAAACCTGATCCATCTGTATACACTGACTGAACCGACACACTGTAAGACTCACATATACACATGTACATTATACTACATAATGATCTCTTACCATTTTATTTATATTTTTAAATTTGTTAAAGATTATATTTTATACTTTTTGGTTTTGACTCTCCTCGTAGTCAGATGTGAACTTTATTTAAAATTAAGTCATGATTGTGACTAGCGGCACATACAGGAAACGCATGTAGCATGAAATCATGCTAACCATATTGTGTGAATAGTGAGCTGACAATATAACATTTAATAGTGACTAGACTGATTCATGTTATAGAACATGTCATGTGATCCTGCCAACATGTCAGTTCTAATAAGCTTCAGCAGGTCAACATGAACAGTTTAAATTAATTGTAATATAACATGTGGCTGCCCAAATGTCCTCATACATTCCAGTTTAAATGAAACTGCTGTAATGCAGCTGGTAATTTATTTAATAGAGAGACTCCTTGTTTGAACTAAGATTACTATGGCAATAATAGTCGCAAATGTATCATGAGTGGACATTTCATTTAAAAGCTTGTTTCCAATCTTGGGGGAGACACAGGTGCAACAGACACGGTCCAAAACTGACTGATTGCGAGAACTAGAGGTTTCAGATAACTAAAGATTTTCCAGTTTCATGCCGTGTGAACGTGACTCACAGGATGGGCCGGGACTGGAAGTCTTCCTGGTTCATTCTTTCAGACTGGCGCAGTTTAAGGATCTCAGTGTAGCTCAGATTTTGCAGACGACTCTTAAACTGATCCAGAGAGTTAGGCTTGATCGTGAGAGCACGAGTGATCTGTTCCTTTACCACCTGCATCACCTGCAGCGCACACACACACACACAGACACACACACACACACACAGACACACACAGACACAGACACAGACACACACACACGAGTAAAAACAAAGACAGATTTCATTATTTGCCATATTCAGATACACAAACACTTCATTCATATGTCTGGCTTTTGCTGTAGAGGGACAAGAAATAAAACAGCTGACTAAAATAATTAATAAGTAATTACAGGATGTAGAATGTCTTATGTATGACACAAAGCAAAGTTCACTGTTATAAACAATGTTTAAACACACCCTGAGGATCAAATATTTTCCCAGACAAATAATTTCTGAAATTTACATTTATGCATTTGGCAGACACATTCACACAATACATTTCTTCTCATTTGTCAGCACCTGCCTGGGAATGGAACCCACAACCTTTGCGTTGCTAGCGCAATTCTCTATCAACTACAGGTACAGGAGCACTGTAGCTCAGTATTATAAAACAGAGCCAACTAATAGAATTTGTTCAAATGTTGTTTGAAAGTTGGGTATTCTCAAAGGTGTTGAAAGTTAGTTCCATCACTCAAGAGAACTGAGGTTTTATTATGGATAAACAGGAACCCTTCACATGGAGAAAAGTTCTTGTTCGCAATGAACGTTTTTCTACAAATCCCTCAAAAACACCCGGCTGCCGTAGGGCTACAGCTTGTCATTGAGCCTGAATAATGCACAGCTCTAAATCGCAAACACAGGTTTGCATTCGCGCAGAGCCTCGGGCTACACAACTCATACGCCGTGATTAGCTGTGAAACGCGGTGCTGGATAAGCTAGAAATCTAGAACCGATTCCAGTGGCTATTCATGCAGACATCACCTCCTTGTTATCCAGAGAAGCAGGTGCTGTCGGCTGGCTCAGCAGGATTATATGGGGTCTAATTAGCGGTAAGTCTGGGCCAAGGTCAGAACTCTCTCCAAAATCACCAGGCTGATGTTTCGATGCTGGAACAATGAGAGGAATGACTACTAGAGGAATAAAAAAAGACAGCAATGCCGGAGCAGTTTTTAAAGGGGAGGGCTTTATGACAGCTGCAGGTGGGGGATGAAGAGGGAAACATGTCCACTCTAAATGATCCCCTTGGCGGGGGAAGCAATTTTCTGAGCACATTTGCACATTTTTCACGGTTCAGAATTAATTAATTTCATCCAAGGTTCCTTTCATCAGCCCCTTTAAATCAAGTTGTGATGGCTGAATTAGACCTTTTATATGCCAGGATGAGGTGACATGGGGGAAGCTGCTGATGTAGTGGGTGGTGATATTTGTGAATAAAGCGGAAAGGGCCTTTTTTTAGAAAAACAAGGAGGATCTAGACTAAGTGTGTCACTTTTTCAGTGTGAAATGAGCGAGTCCTCAGCCATCCTGTCAACCCCATTGTATTCATTTGCCTCTCCTCTCCCGAGCATCTAAATGCACGAAACACACTCGCCCACTGTGTGTCAGTCTGCAGATAATAGAGTGACATACAGTGTGTGTGTGTGTGTGGTTGCAAGTCCAAAAAATTAGGAGCACTTTGAAGACCAATGCTGTTATTGTACTGTACATCAGACTATAAATGAAATCTGTTACTATATACTTAAAGCAACCTGTATTATTTAATGCATGTGGATGTCAAAGCCACAACACTATTTAACAAACATCCTGCTTCCTTCAAGCACAAAAACAAGGGTTTTATCTTTAATATTACAGCATTTCTAAAGCATTATTTAAAAGTGAGTGGGCTTATGGTATCAGATCCATGCCATCAAACATCATGAAGAGAGTTATATTACAACACAAAGCAATCTCTCATAATACAATATAATGTAATACAAAAAGGCAGAAAACACAAAAAGCTTGTGTGTACTGCGGTACACCTCAGACATGTGCCATAAAACATATTTATATCCTTTTATGATTTCATATCCAATTATCTGGCTGCTGAACAGCTGATACATGATAAATAGTTTTTCTGGCTGATTACAATTTAATACAAATGTGTCCTTTGGGGTCCAAAACAATTTCAAACTAATGGGTCTAATGCACAAGCAAAACAATGATGGCACTCAGAGAAACAAACGTACTGAAGCTGGTTGGACATACTGCATTGAGAAAAATTGCACCAAATGTGCATAAAGCATTCCAGTCATTTTTACAGTCTACTTTGAGCAATTGGGGATTAGGTGCCTTGCACTTCAGTTGCTACCTGCCGGCGCTGGAATTGAACCAGCAACCTACTGATTACATGCCCAACTCCTTAACCAGTAGACCACAACTGCAGTTTTCTGCATGTTGGTTCCCTGGCACTTTTTGGAGGTTCAGCAATTAGCTCACCTATCTGCTATCAGCCAACCAAAAGCATTGTTGTGGTTCCAATGACAGCCTGCAAGATTAATCACTCTTGTCCTATTTTAATTACAACTTCACACAGCTATACATCACAAATTTACATGTATGCTTCTCTGTAATACACAAGAATACATATTTATTTATTTCCCACCTGTATTTATGCAAAGGCCATTATTCAGTCAAACCTGAGGAGCATCTTACTGACTTTAAAAGATGAATCACATTGGACATGTTTATAAAAAGCAAGTTGAAAAACAAAGTTGAAGATCTTTAGTCATCACTTGTTTATGTACTAGATTCGAGAGCTGCCAAATTAATTCTGCAGGTATCGCTCGAGTGTACACTGGTTCTAGTGATCAAACCCTAAAACCTTCCTACTGGCAACAACAAAGACAGGCCGGCCTAATTAGCCCAGGAAGTCAACAAGGATAAAGCTGTAAGCCTGTTTAGTCATTAAAAGTTAAAATGTACACGAAATAAAGATTTTGTTAATGGAACCTAAAAAAACTCAATCACCCAAACAGTGTTTAGATAATAAACCTCAATGAAACGGAACAAAACAAAATAGCAAAGCATGCTGGGAAATACATCTTGTGCACCTCTCAGTCTTCCCTCTCCACAATATTTTGGTTGTTATGGTTCACAAGAACATTGAGGTAATCAGGCAGAGAAAAGAAATGGGACATTTTTCCATTCCACAATTGACTTGCTAATTGTATTGTTTCCACCCCTAATGATTTATTAAACAGTTAATAATGATTCACATCAAAGAAATGGGCATTACTTCAAAGAAAACAAATAGATATCGTTAGCTGGGAAAATTGAACACCACCACCAAAATTGTGTGATGCATTTAAAGGAAGTACAATCTGGGGTCATTTATTCATAAACGTTGGGGGTCAATTTACAAATAACAGGCTGGGTAGAAAGACAAAACACCTGTGCATGCATATGCATGCCAAGACTGTAGGTCTGAATGTGATGGGATGCTGTGGATTGGCTCTGTGCTGAAACAGGTTAAGCAAACAGCAAAACAAATTATACATTCAAAAGAGCCTAACAACCTATAGTGTGTGTGTGTGTGTGTGTGTGTGTGTGAGAGTATAAAACACACAAGCACTCACTGCTGAGGACAGGAATTCATTATCAATATTTTCCTAAGGCAGGTTTTGGAGAGCACCTCAATAATTTGGCTATCCGTGTAGAATACACAGCAGGTGATCCTCAGTTCTGGTGAGTGGATAAAAGCACCACATCCACTCTGATATGAGCAGATCAGAGCAACTCAAGTCACCAGAGGGCCAATGTGAAGCATGCTTAAAGCGTGCAATGCATTAAAGTTGCTTAAGGTCTCGGGAGAGCCAGTTCCTGTGGGGTGATAGTGCTGGTGTTAGATTTGGGAATGTAACACTGCAGAACGGAAGGAAGGGAAAAGGAAGGAAGGAAGAAGGAAAAAAGGAAGGAAGGAAGGCAGAGAAAGAAAGAGAAAAAAATGAAAACCATGCTAGTTAACAACCACTGTTTTTCGTTAGAAAACAAACTAAAGAAACAAAAAGAAATAAAAATGAATTGAAAGAAGAAAGAATGAAGAAAGAAACAAATGAAGAAACAATGAGGAAATGAACAAAAATAAAGACAAAAAAGAAGGAATGAAAGAAACTCAGCGTTGCTGTGTAAAGAAGGATAAAGTACAGTAGGAAACCGGAGGTTTGGGTGCGGATGCTAAGCACGACCAAACAAAACATCTAGACATAATTCAGTTTATGAGGTCTTGCAGATTTGTGCTCTGAAATATACTGTCTGTGATATTACCATAATCAATCAACATTAGGACCTAACTGACAGCCCATCACAGGCATCAGACGTGCTATGGGAGTTTAACTGTCTTTTTGATAAGCCACAAAAGGTCATCACTCTGAACACTACATCAACCAGAATACACAAAAGAGGAGGCAATATACACAAGAGATTAGCCCAGTTTAAGCTTGCCCTTTAAAAACACCAAAACAAAAGAGGTATAGTGTTTATTTCTCCAACAGCAAATCATTACACGTGGGAAGCAAGCTTAAAAAAATGCAAACTGCCACACAGTGGGCAGAGAGACTAGAGGTCAATGTATAATAGAGAAACGAATGAGGCGGACACAGTCAACTGCTCATTCATAGTAAGTATTCAAGGAGGGGTCCGGCTACGGAGGAGCGCTGGTTAGAGTAAACGCTTGCTCTGGATCGCTGCCTCATGAGCTGAAATCTGCCTATAACCTGATTACTACAAGCAGCTACACACAAATCCTGCCCCATCTGTGCGCCTGCGTTTTATCTGCGTTTTAAGCCAAGCAAAACTGCAAAACAACATCCTCCATCCTCTATTTAATCAGCAGCTCTATTCTCCATCTGCCTGATGCGAGCTCTCCAGCAGAAAACAGGCGGTGCTGTACTCACATGCCATTGTCACCTCCATCTTTGGGAGCAGAGATGAACGCTGGTGGAACCCAGCGTAGCTGAGATGAACCCTGACCGGGTTCAGGGATGCTCGGACCAGCTGATGGGAAAGACAAGCAGTGATGGCATATGGTCCCCGGGTTGTTTTTTTCTGGCGTGCTGATGCGAACGGACCAAGCTTTAGTCACGTCAAGCATGCGTCTGTCTGCTCATGCCTCTCTGTACGATCAGAGCTCTGAAGTCTGAAAGCATCTCCAAGCAGCTCAGTTTATGTCCATTTCAGCGCTCATGCCTGATTGGGCAAACGCAAACACGGCTTATGCCAATGGCGTCCTGGCAAGACGGATCACATGGTTTGCATACAAGGGAGGGTGTCTGGAGAGAGAGATTGAAGAGGGGTGGGGAGTGCGATAGCTTTAGTCACTACATCGCTACTACTGTGGCTTGGATACACTGAAGTGGCCATTTTTAGTCAGGTGTCGTAGCTGTCTTCGTCAGAGCTGATTGGGTGGGGAAGACAGCTGTTTATGAACCAAAACACACTCTCATCGCACCCGCACACAATAGACTTTGTGGCGAAGGAATGGGAGAAATTAGAATATGGTTGCCATGGAAACTGGAAAACCATTGCCTGTCAGATTTTTGCCCCAAGAGCACCAGTGAGAGCACCACACACACACACACACACACACACACACACACACACACACACACAGACAATATTTACAGGATGTGACTGGCCTACTGTGAAGAAAGTGAGTGGGGGAAGGGAAAATAGTATGTGCATATTAAAAAAAAAAGGGTGTGTGAAAAGAGGCGGGGGGTGGTGAGTGCAGTCATCTGTAAACAGACAGTCTGAGATAAGAGGTTTATTAACGCTATATGGACATGCAATGTATAGTTGAAGCGTAGCCATGCAATTATTTTATGCGTGTCTGACTGGACAAAAAAAACAGGACAAGCTAAAAGACAGTAGCTCACAGCCATGACATACACAGCTGAAAGTCACACCAACATCTACAAATAGAGAAAAGAATGCATAAGTCTTGTTTGATAAGTTAAAATGTCACTGCTCACATCTCGAATAACTTAAAGCCAACATACTGGATTTCTATTTAAACTAATAATTATGTTGGCTTGAGCTTTCCTGGAACTTTCTAGCTATGTTCATAGAGCTTTATACTGTTCTGACTTTGTGTACTGTATTTTTTACAGTAACTGATCATACTTATTTTTTTAAATGCAAATTTGACTGTATTAACAGCTTTAAGAAGCTATTTATTTACTCTGGAAAGCATACATGCAAAGAGAGCACATGCAGTTAAGATATATAGTGTAAGACTTTAATTTTAAGACCATGCCAAAGTTGAGCATGCTAGAGGAGGTGACAGCTAAACAAAGAAACTTAGAGTTATTCCTCTGTAAGTCTGTAATAAACTCCCACACAAAGGTGGGAGGAGAGGAGTGTCTAATCTTCCTCACTTCAATCAGGACTGTGTCCACACACAACATGTAAACACAAGCCAGAGATATTAAAACATCTGGCCTTGTGTTAGACTGGTGTTAGACTGATGTTTGTAAACCGAGAGAGAAGATCTTAATATTCAGTCACACACTTTATTACTGAACAATTCTACTGATGTTCTTCCATTATTGGATATGAATCTTCTCTTATTCTAAACATGTAAGTTGATGGTTGTATTACAGGGAATGTTTACTGCATTTTAGAAGAGGTTTTCTGCTTTATATCTGTATATCTCTCTCAGGAAAGGGAGGCAATAAAAGTGGAGTGTAATATCTGGACTTTGAATTAAGTCACAACTTGTTTTAGATTACAGTATATACTGTGAGATGTGCAGAGGTGAACTGAAATATATTCTCTATGGTTCGGTGATTCACTGAAACAACTAAATCACCACCTGCTATTTGTAATGTGAATTTAGCGCATGGGATCTCAACAAGAAAGTCAATTACAGTATGTGTGGACCAGTTTTACAGTAGCAAAACTGTAAAAACACTTAACATCAACTCTGGCCACCATTTAAAACATCACTGATGATAGCCCGAAATTGTTTTTTTTATCAGATTTACAATAAAAAAAAACTTCAATAGATCTTAAATAGTAATTTCTGCATATATCCCTCTGAAACCATTTCACTGTTTTTTTTTTTTGTGTACTTGATCATGACAGCCAGCTTGTCACAATTACAGAACAACCTGAAACAAATCAATCTATCGGCTGTCACTTCTCATAACTGTAGTTTAAAACAGACTATTTACTTTGTGTCTTTCAAGGGGTGAGAAGCACAACAGTCAGTGTCACATTGAAAGATCTGTAAGTTCTGATCACCAGATCAGAACAGCAGTTTTATCTCTATATTAAGAAAGTCTATTTATAATGAGGCAGGAATATAGATGAGGGGCAACATCGAGCAGGTTTTCCTCAGATGTGCTGCTCATGTAAGAAAACAAAGGATGATAAATTTAATCAGAGTGTCCAGAGAGACGTGCTTCAGGGAGATATTTTAAAAATGAGTTTTCATGTCCATGAATCTTAATTAAGCTCAGATATTATACACAAGCTGGTCTTTCATCCTATGCTGCAACTCGGGGACAAGTCTGTAGTGTGATTATCATAATTACACAAACAATAGCCTCGTGAAACTCAGACACTTTTTTCCTGGCAAAACTTTCTCTGCCAAGTGCCAGAAAGTACCATGAGTTTCTCGAGGTGTGAGGTAGCAAAATAGTCATATATTATCCAGGATAAAGAATTGACCAATATTCTGTTATATTATCTCTATTCCCCGAGATAATTTATGTCAGCCATTTGGTCGAGATGAGAGAAGTTGTCATTCCACCTTATGTCAGCATTGTCCACGAAAGTGTCCATTTTCTGATTTTGAGTAAACATGGCGTATAATAACTGTTTATTTAAGCATTATATCAACATATCAAATTAAATCATCAGTCATCTGCCATTCTTCTGTTCTAGATATCATGCTGACATCATTCAATCAACAACCCATATGGTTTGATCACTTGTGTGAGGGGAGGAAGACAGAAGACAAAAACTGCCAGGAAACAAGAGTGAGTGAAGGTTTACAAAGACGAGAGAAACAGACACAGGGTCTCAGAGTCAACAGTGCTGCTCTCACCTTATTGAAGTCCTCAGACGTGGCTCTCATCTCCTTCCAGGTTTTGTTGAGAAGCTGGATACAGATGCAGAAAAACTCCTCGAAGGAGCGGTCGTGTGTGAAGAACATGGGGTGGAACTCATGGCAGTTCTCGCTGGCTGTAGAAAAGAAAGGAGGAGACCAGGTGAGCTTTTATTCACTTAAATGTCACACCTAAAGGAAAACCTCTTAGATAAATCAGCAATATCTGTATCTCATGACAAAGCTACGCCCTGTATTCACACCGCTCAGCAATGAAGCCTCTAGGGACCTTCTGACACTCCAAAAAGTTTTTTTTAGCATGAACCTTTAATGGCTCACGTGTCTCCATTCTTGGCCATCTTCAGCCCTCACGTGGGCTGAGAACGAATGGTGCTACCTCACGATGCTTCTCTCTCAAAGAGGCTTCTGGCAGAGCAAACGTTTATTCTCAACCCAGAAAAGCATGCACTGCGCTCTCAGGACACCTACACATTCAAAATGAATGTGAACAGTTTGCTGAAAAGGGGATTTTTATAGCCATGTTTTCTTTCAATGCACTCCTTTGCCAGCCAGCCAGCCCCTCATATTTTTATTGTGCAAAACTAGATGTTTTCGAAACTGACTAGTTGTTCAGTTGGCTTGAACAACTGGCTGACTGGTCCCTTTGAAAGAAGGCATGTGCCATTGCAAGAAATTTACAGGAATTTCATGGCTTCAACTGGATTTTTAGCCAACGTACAAAGTGGCCCAATGTTTTATATGAATGTTGCAATACATGGCAGTTTTTTTACCACATTGCCAAAGCAGGATTATGGAATGAGAGCTCAATGATGATCTAGCATGCAAGATTAGCACTTTAAAAAATAAAACCTTCCTCAAATCAAATCAGAATGACTGCGTGGGAAATTTAAGCCTGGGTGCTATAAAAACTAAAGGTGGAATTACTGTATTCATAAACAGCAGCAGTGAAGGTGAAACACAAGCTTTCACCCTGTGAGGCCCGAACCTGCGTGTGTCAGTACCACCACTTTAAAACAAACAGCGGTTGAGTGGAATGGTGCTTTGAATGAGAGCCAATGTTTGTGGTTCACATTTGGTGGAATTGAAAGGTTGAGAGTATGCGCAAAGACCCTGCAGAGGGCCAGTAATTGCATTGGCGTGCTAGAAATTGAAACTTCACAGTATAATGAATGATGCCTGAAGGGGAAATGGAACTTTCATTGGAACTGATGTCACTGGAGCAGTCAATTCCAGCACCAGTGACATCCATATGCTGACCATAATAAGACTCAGTCCACCAAAGACCAGCCGAGCTACGGGACTCGGCCCTTTGGGATGGCTGCAACTGATTCAATGTATTAGTTTCCTCCTCCTTCAGAAGTCAGAGAAGTTCATGGGTGTGTTGAAGGGCATCGTTCCCGCCTGCTGAGGAATGAAATGTCAGAGTCACTTTGGTTCTCACCTTAGCCCTGAGCCCACAGGTCTGCACACTATTAACAGTCTGAGACGACTTCTGAATGCCCTCACACTGAGCGCAGAAATCTCATTTAACCAGGAAATGAAACGCAGCCCTGGCATGCATAATTAAACATTTTTAGTTGTTTTTACAGATCTGTGTAAATGTTTGACAACATGCTAAATCTACACTGTTGTCATGTAAACCTGCCTGAAAGTTTAATACTTGATTGGCTGGTTCAGGTGTGTATAATTGGCTCTTCAGGAATGTGTTTCAATAGCCCTGATATACACATACAAAACCATGAATGCATCATAGTACACCATTACCTCAGTCTCCCATTAACTGACAAATAACTGAGGAGAGAAACATAATGCGAGTGGAGAGAGTGTTTACATGGGCGTCATGCCCTACGGCTTGAAAACACAGCACAGAGTGCATAACCGTAGTGTAAATTGCCTGAAATTCAACATCCTGGCAACATCCATTATACATCTGTCTAGCTGCATGATCTTGTATATGCATTAAAAACATTGTAATATTTTTCATAACGACTGAAATCAGACAGTGCATGACCTTAATCCTTCAGCATAGTAACATCTGACCTTCTGTAATCTCTCTATGAGTCTGCCATGAATCTACATCAGAGGTTTGTCAGAGATTGCCACAACAGCAAAAGAAAAGAAAAAGAATACAGAAAACTAAGTTGAGTTTTTATGTCTCTGAGAGTTTTCATAGACTGTTTAATTGCATAATTGCAACTCTTCATGAGACTGACATCCTCTGACTTAACTCACTTGTGTAATGTTATAGATAAGTGATGTCATAGAGTGATGTCACAGAGTGGCATTTGCTGAGCTCCTCTAGGCAGAAGAAAAAGAGCAGAAGTGAAACATTACAGCAGGCCAATTAATTGGACACCCATATGATCATTGCTTTCTACAGCTCTGGATGACATTGCATTCAAATGAATTGAATCGCGAATGTCTTCCACATGTTAAAGGCATCAAGCAGACAGGATGTATAATCTAAGGTTGTTGATCTATAATTGAACTCTGGTGCATCTTTGAGAATTTTCAACTTTTCCCCCTCAGAGTTTTGATAAATTGCAGCATAAATTGCAAGAGAAATTGGTGTAACTCATCTTCTAAGCGTCTGCATCACAAACCTTTGCATGATTTTGAAGTGACAACCCCATTTAAAACATTACTTGAAATGCGTCACTGGAGCTTAAGTGTTCCATACGAGTTCTACAGGCCATCTGCGCAGTTTCTAGTAATAGTTTGATGGCTGCTTGAGATCTTTATATTTGCGGTTAGGTGAGTCTAGCGATGACAGATGCACAGGCCATCCCTGCCTATGTGTGCGTCACTACCGATCTGACAAGATCATGTCACTTCCTGATGTTCTTTTACTGCTAATTATGGAAAGCAACAGGAAGACCGACAGATGCATCTTTAAGGAGGAAGGGAAACTAACTGAAGAGAAGAGCAGAGGGCTGAAAGCCCAAAGGAAGACATGCAGATATTACAGAGAGAACAATGAGATGTTGAGATGACAGCTGTGGGAGGTCACCTTCAAGGCAAGGCCTCTGATGAACTGATGAATGTACTGTGATAGATGCCACCCTGAATCATTATAGTGTCATTATAGTGACCAGAGCAAACCAGACCGTGTCGAACATCAGCGCCTGTCACTGTTTGCACTGGTTCAAGAAAAGAGCGAATGCGTCACAGTTTAAACACGTCATGTGCCAGACAAGATCCATTAACTGTTAATTGAATTTACAAAGGAAATGTTATCAATAAAAGCAAGACACACAAATGTGATAACCAGAATTGATCGGGATCATTCAACATCTCTTAACTTTGGTTCTTGCAAATCTAAGCCCTTGAATATAACCAGCTTTAATATTTTTTAAAGCGCAAATGTTTAATACTCTTGACACTTGAGAGGAGAGATCAAGATTGACGAAAAGACGGGTAAGAGTTTGGAAGAAATGAAGCTGATAAGGAGAGTTATTATTCATGGCAGGTTCGGGTTATGTGAGGTACTGTATAAACGCAGCAATTCATAGCAGATGAGACGTGAGGCACCTGCCAATCTATTCAAACACCTCTGATCTGTCATACACGTCAATCCACAACCTATCCATTACTGCTGCAGATAAATGACATATTCACTGTTTCTGACTGCATCTCACAGCATTCACCGCATGATCTAACTGTGTAATACAAGCACAGCAGATGTACTGTTGAAGTTGTTGCCTTTATGTTTGTCAGTGTGTGTGTGTGTGTGTGTGTGTGCGTGTGCGCAAGCAAGTGGGTGAGATACTGACAGTAGCTGCATCTGTAAGCTCATTTATTTTGACCCGTCACCATGCTAATGTCACAGCTAGCTCATCTTCCATTCATTTATTATACATTCACATCTATTCCAAAACAACCTCCCATCTCACATCATTTCCTTCAGCGTTTAACTATAAACTGGCCAGCTGTCATCTTCATTCGTCTCCAAGTGGAAGCAACCTGAACTTCACCAGACATGCAAATTCAGTCATTATGTACTCATGCCATTGCAAACCCATCTCAGGTTGTATTTCTGTTTAAGCCTAAAGGTGTTTTTTTCATACACTGAAAGTAAAAACAAAACAAAATCCACCTTAAAAGCAAAAAATCCACCTTAAAAGAAGTGCATGAAATTATGAGTGTTATTAGTCTTTGGAAGCCATATGATAGTTTTGAGTGAGGAGGACTGAACTAAAGGCATTATTTGCTATAACAAAATCTTGCCTTAAGAATCGTGCTCGACAGCTGTAGTCTCCATTTACTTTCATTATACAGAGAAAACAGCTTGGACACTCTGCAATAAACAGCTTCTCTTGTGGTCGACAGAAGAAATAAAGTCACACAGGTCTCAAAAGACATAAGGATGAGTGAACGACTTTTCATTTCAGGATGAACTACTTTAACTTTTATTCCACCAGACCAGCAATGTCCCAAAACCTCTTTAAAGCTATTCCCTGCTATTTCAACTAGATAAAATACTTCATGTAAGTGATTCTTTTGAACCTCTTTGAGCTACTATTGGGACCTTATAATTTGAATCAGCCGTGGGGATCACTTCAAAGGCAATGCAACCTTCCATTTAACCCAACTTAGCTCCTTAGGGTACATCCTTTCTGTGTAATGTGCCCACAATGTCTGTATTTTTGTCAGCGTTTGCACTCATCTTATTACTGCGCCGAACAGCTAAAGTAAAACTGGAGTACTGCAAGAGTACAGCCTGTCAATACCAAAATCCGCATCCATTCCAACTTCACACAGACAGAAAACAACTACGGCAAGTGCTGAAGGAGAAGAAGTTCCTATGAGAACATTTCCCGCTAAACAAATACACTTCAGTGGTTAACAAGACACGTGGGAGCTCCATGTCAAGAAGCACTTATAAAGAACCCACACTGCATATTTTTTCACTACATCTTAGTGAAAACACATGCAGTGTAGACTCAAATTCGATCCCGCAGGCTTACCCAGGCATGAAGCCACATGCCAATCTCAAAAGTGTGAAACTGATCTTTAAAAGATGTTTATCAGATGTTTGTACGCAAACACAAAGTTTAAATATACAATGCAATGCTTTCTGTTCTTTTAAAGTCTCCGATACCCAGCTCTGTAGTTAGCTAAATTATTCACAGATCCGAGCTCAATCTATAACTAATCTTCATCATTAATTTGTCAGTTTGGCCATGGGGTGGAGCCGTGGGGTGAGGCATCACTCTATTACTTCTGTTAAACTGAAATAACACTATAAATACATAAGCAAGGACATTTCTGCTTGTAGCCATTTTTGATTCGCCCATAAATATTAGATGCACCTTTATAAAGTCTAAAATGGGAAACCGTTGCGTGGCGTCCGACCACCACAGATTCCATCAAAGCTTTTGCTGGAATAACATAACTAGCTATAAAACTTTAAGTAGTTCTTCTGAGAGGAAGTGAAGCTGGGACACCTGGATACCTGATAAATGATTTATGACCACTGACGAAAGCACCAGGCAAACTCGCATGCTGCAGCTAAATAAAAAATATTGAGATGTGATGTGGGGAATGGCATTAAAAATCTATCACTGCTAGAGTTTAATTGACAGGGTACTGAGAGACACTTCGAGTGGAATTGTTCGCCCACAGCAGTGTACAGTGTCAGAAGAGTTTCAAGAAAAATGTTGACCTAAAATCAAAAACAAGTGGGAAAACTATTAGTGGTAATATGCTTTCGCAGGCCCACAAAGGCTTTACTTCACTAACAAAACACTTTTTGTGTGTTTTATACGGCATCATTGTACATTGTGTCATCATTCAGTAATGTGGTATATATCACAGTGTCATGGTATAATCATCTGATATCATCACTGTACTGTACTATGATGTCACCACAGTACAGTACTTTTCCATATGCTTGCAAAATGGTGTAGAATAGCAGTTTTTAAAAACTTGCACTCAAGAGGTGTACCGGTAATTGCTTTGGAAAAGGTGTCTGCCAAATGACCACTTACTACATAGAGTGAAAGCAACTGCTTTGGAACGGAGCCCTAGTTAAACAGCAGCATCCGCTCTTATCTGGAGTTTTGAATGGCACACATTACATTTAAATGAGAAACTGCATCGAGCTTTTAAGCGAGTTCATTTAATAACGTTTTCAAGGAGTTGATGAATTTTAGGCAGCCTGGTCGAGGTAAAATTTACTTAACGTGGGCAGAAGCATGCAGTCATAAGGGCAGTTTTTCAGTGCCAGGAAAAAAGACTGAAATTCTGTGATTGGAAGATTAATTTTAGTATTTAGAGAGTGGAAGATTGTGTTTGTAATATTAATGGTGCTTGTTATAGGTACATTATACTTAGATGGACTTTACATTTTAGTGTGTGACAATATTATTGCTTTCTAAATAATGTGGCTTGTGATTTTTTGCCAAAACACTCTCATAGGAGAAACCCAAACCATATCTATGGCATATATTTGCATTGCACTTATGAACTGGGCTGATAAGTAGCCACCTAGTAATGCCCTAGCAACCACCGAGTAATGCCCTAGCAACCAATCAAAACAACAACACACTAAAAATCAATATCTCAACAACTCTGCAACCCACAACAGCCTGGCATTGTGGTAGTGAATTATTTTTTTTTTTTTACAGGCAAACAACACATTTTGACCACCCAGAAAATGTTAAAATCAAACTATAAATATATTTCTACTGTAATTTTAAAGTACACAGCGGACAATGGTCACCTATGAGTCATTGTGTTTTCACAACCACGCATGTAACACCTCACAGCGCCGCCCAATGAGATCCATCCCACACCTCTGCGTCCTGCTGACCCCCATATATCATCACGCTCTGTGCCACTTTCCATTACACTTTCCCCCATGTGCAAGGTCAAAAGAAGGACCTAACCAAGCATCCAGCCTGGAGGTTTCAGAGGAGCCAGAGATTTGGCCCACATGCATTAGCTTGGGCCTAAACATCAGCTTCAGCTGGAGATACAACAGTCTTTACAGCCCAGGATGTGCAGAGGTGGAGAAACGCAAACATTAAACTTTTAACTGCATTAAATTATGAACTATACAATTCTAAAGTTTAATGTTGGCTTTTATCTCTGGCAACTGCTGGCAACTGTTCAGTTATAGAAGCATGTGTGTATGTGTGTGTGTGTGTGTGTGTGTGTGTGTGTGTGTGTGTGGAATTGAGTGTGTGTGTGTGTGTGTGAGAGAGAGAGAGACAGAGAGAGGAGTGAGAGAGATTCTCTTCCTGCTTGCCACAATACTTAAATCTTATACTTTTACAGTATGAATAATACATTCTGTCTTTGTGTAACTTTTTTCATTATTATTAACACAATTTTTTACACGTTGTATATTTTTTCCTTTATACTTTGTTTTAAGTGTGAGATTTATTAACAGAGTTGAAAAATCAGGCAGTGGCAGACAAAGCAGATGGCTCAAGCCAGTGAATGTGATGACAGCAGCTGCAGTGATAATTCCAGCTGGAGTCTTAAAGTCACACTTACGGAGTTCTCCAACTTTGAGTATCTCACACAGCATCTTGGTCAGTTCGATACTACTGCGACCGAACGGGCACTCATGCTTGTCTTCACGGCTGCTGTTCTCCAGAACAATCTGTAACACATACATAGAAGTCAAGGGCACTGTCCACGAGTACGGTACACTTGACAGAATACAATTAACCAAAATTGCCTTGTTTTTGTTTTAAATTATCTACAGGGGGAAATGGCATGTTATTGACATAATAATAATAATCATTATTAGAAGTATTTTTAAATGAAGGCCATAGCATAAATTTGTTTGAATGCATACAAGGGAATTCACTGAAATAGGTGCTGGATCCAATTCCAGACACACTGAATCCGAATTCAGCTTTTCCTGGTACAAATGAAGCCCTGATTCAGAATTACAGCAGGCAGCTGCGCAGACGCAGTGGAGTGAAATATTACAGTTAAAGAGTGATGTGAGGGGACACGGAATGTCCTCATTTATCAATACTTTAATTTTACACCAAGTCTATTTGTGTGTGTGTGTGTGTGTGTGTGTGTGTGTGTGTAGGTGGAGGGCTGGTTGACACGCTTGCGGAGAAGGCGGGAACAAACACAAACAATGTTTTTTTAGCAAGATTAGCAAAGGGACATTCTGAAACCACTTTGTCCCCGAACTCCTGCACAAATTGCATAATATGAGATTATAAATGAAGAGGAATAAACCAAGTGGCAGCATAATGCATTTAACACAGCCCATCTTAATGTAAATGCATGACTCAGGTCTGCAGCGGTGAAGCAATTCTTGTCTTCAGAGATGTTAATTGAGCACTAGTCAGATTATAAATAAATACAAGCGTTTTCTCATTTCCTCACCTCCCTCCTGTAGGTGTGTGAGCGTGTCTTACCCTGATATAGGCGTCCTGATGGTGCCTGGCGAAATACAGCATGTTATCGAGAGCCAACATCCCAGGAGGAATCTGAGTAAAATCCACCGCAGGATTCACGTGATTCTGCACAAACACACACAAGAAAATGCGCTCAGAGCGGCGCAGGAAAACACGCTCCAGCCGCCACTTCATGACTTGAATCATAATGATACCAAGAGCCCTGCATCGCATTTTAAATAAGCTAACCAGGATACGATGAGCATCAAATTGGTTCCACGGCTCAAACCTAACTTCAGAGGCGCCAGGATTCATGCATCCCCTGTGGTTGACAAAGGCCCTGTAAGCTCTCGGCAAATATAAGGTCGATGATATCTGCTGTCTCAACCCGCCCGTCTACCTCAAACTAATCTACGCTTTTTAAACAATGCAACACGGTTGCCTTTGAGGATGAGGGTTGCGTGGCTGTCTGACTGGGTTTAGGGTTGCCAATTACTCTGTCTTTGAAACCTCTGGCCTTCATATACACACTGGTGTGTCTGGGGTGCTGAAAAGCAGAGAAAAGGCTGATTACAGGAGAATTGTGAGGTGAGGAAGGTCCTGCAGTCTGAAACTACTTATTAAACAGACTCTGTATTTTGTATTTCAGAGACAGAGAAACAGCAGAATAAAGGGTATGTTCAGAATGTCATGCAACAATACTACTGTACTTGTGTACAATTGTGTACGATGTAATGTACATATATATGTAATATATACAATGTAATATATATCATATATATTATATATTACATATATATACTTGTATGTACATACATGTAGTGTATTAAGTACTTAAAAACACATCTGTGGTGAGAGCAGTGGGACCAGTTTCCCATCCAGCAATGTAACAATGTTCTGAAGGAATTGAAACACAGCCCTCAGTTGCACACACAGTTGTCTTAACATTCCATGTAGCTTCTCAACGGCAAAAAAAAAAAATTTAAGTGTGGATTTAACTCCACACTTCTAACATTCTACAGAACCAGTGGCCGGGAAAACTAGTGTGTGTGTGTAATGTGAGGAGGTGTTAACACTGCAGGAGGAGTTTAAGCACGGTCTTATCTTTAGGCCGCACACGACACTGTGGAAACAGTCTTACTGAGCCTCAGAAGCTCAAAGGGATTAAAGAGCACATGACAACTTCAGTTTTACCCCCTCCAAGCCACTGACCACAACACGCTTCTCAACACAGACCTTCTCTGTTCTTCTTTACACCTGTTTAACATCTTATTCTTCAAAACAAGATGATAACTATTCAAAAGCAGATGATGCTCGCTATCCCAGCATGCTTTGAGAATTCTTTAAAGCGCATACTGGGTTAGACTTTAGACTTTAAAGTGTCTATGTTAGAGCATAATTGTACATTTTAACTAGTGAGGCATACTGATTAACAACAAGTACTTAATATAGAGGTCAGGTTAGAATTAGGGAATAGGATTAGTTGAGTCAGCTGAACGTAACTATAGTTATTGTTACTGTAAAATAAAGTGTTACTGTATCTTGTGTACAGCACTAAAAATCGCTGCTTTATTTTGTTTCATGAACATGATAATGATAAGTACAACATAAATAATTGACATATCACCCAGCCCTAGATGTGACAGCTTGAAACCTGGTTGACAAACTGACATGAGGGAACATGTTATAGTGCCAAAATATGACACATTGATTGGCAGCATCTCATCCAAAGCATGTCTGATGAAGTGACCGATTTTGAGATTCAGATATTAATAATGTGAAATGTGTCAAAACAAATCTTATAAAAGACCTCTGATTAAAAATAATTAATGGAAACTTACAATGAAGCCCAGCTTTTTGTAGTCTCGGGTATACATGGACTTGCGCTTCTCGATGCTGCCGGTGTTGTTGGATTCACACTCGACATCAAATGCGATTCTGCGCAGCTCGAAAATGATGTCCCTCTGAGCCTGCACACACACACACACACACACACACTTAAAACTGTATCTGACAGGTCAGGTTTATCATTACAGCTGTAGATAGAGACACACCTGGTCTTGCGGGTCCATCTTCGTCATCATTCGGTCCTCCAGGAGGTTAAAGGTCAAGACCTGCAGCACATAGAGCTGGTGGGCCATCTCATCATTTATGGGCTTGTTACTTCTGATCACATTCTGAAAAGGAGGAAGAGATATGAAGAATATATGACTGCTGTGAAGATCAAACAGGGCTCCCAACTTTAAACCAATGAGATGCTATGACAGTGATTTCCCAATTATTTATTTATTACTGAAGGAGGATTCTTTATGCATTTGGTATAGATGCTTTATCCAAAGCAACTTGCATTGTATTTAAGGTTCTTTTAATCAGCTAATGGATTCTGTGGGATTTGAACTCATGACCTTTTATTGTTAGCACACTGCTGAGCATAAACAGTACAATGTCAATTCACTATAGACGTTTCCATGATGTTTTCATACCACTGAAGTTTTAGAATTCCATTAAAAATACGAAAAAAATAGTTATACAAGATAAAGGAAAGGAAAGGGAAAGTATACAAAGTACATACTGTAGTATTGTAGTACACTAAGCACTTACACTGAGGATGATTGAGCGCAGCTGTTTCTGTGCTAGAATGTGGGCCATCTCCTACAATCAGATAAACCAGATTCACTTTACTTTATCACGCACACTCATGCACACACATGCATCTCGATTAAGCACTTCAAAAGCTGCAGCTCTACATGCGCTGTGAATCAACCGTGTGAGTCAAATATCAGTTAAACGACACTCATCGGCTACAGAGGTTCAACCCAACAAGAGAGCACTTACTGTTAGAGGACAATCAAGGATGTTCACATTGTCCTCATCAAACTACCATTACGAGCACAGCGAGGGGAAGAAATAATAAGAGAAACAAAGAGAACGAGACAGAAAGAGAGCAAAGAGTGAGAGAGGAAACAGAGAGAAAGCAGAGACATTTTGTTAGTAGCACAGAAATGAGAGGTCAGCAATACAGATCTGCAGACACTGTAAAATGACATTTAGGATTCAAGACGGTTACGTGAGGACACCAGGACCCTGACAGCATGTTTACGCAGCATGTTGAGCTACCCTGTCAGTTGAGCATCAGATGAGCATCAGATGAGTTCCAACTTTGTATCGTGTGTGATCTTGTCATTTCAGTTAAAGGTGGATGACTGTGTGACCATATATTTACCAAATATGCTTACAATATGAGACTAGAGTGAGTGACTCGACATGTCATTGCTCTGTTCTCACTAAAAGTTCAACAATGAAAATTGTGACATATCGCAGTCAATCAAAACATATCTGATGTTTAATATGCAGCTGGGCGGCGCATAATGAGATGAGAACCAATGAGACTTTTGTGTAGGTGGGGCTACAATCAAGGAACTGTCAAAACATCTTGCAGTGTCACACTGTTAACAGTCGTGATTGGTTAGAACAAAAACTCAAAATGCAGAAAAGACGTGCTTTGCCTGACACGTTCCTGTGAAGCACCTGATTAGGATACAGTATCACTCTGTAGTCTAGGCAACACCAAACAAAGAAAAAAGCAGAAAGTATTGTGTGTGTGTGTGTGTGTGTGTGTGTGTGTGTGTGTGTGTGTGTGTGCTGTACCTGTCTCTTCTCCTCAGGGGCTTTGAGGAACAATGCATTAATCACTGCAATGGTGTAAGTCTGAATATCCTGATCCGTCCTGTCCCAGAGACACAAATTAACAGCAAAGAAACAGAAAGCTGCAATTCAAGGTACAATTCACCCACAATAATAGCATTTATAATGAAAGCATACAGTAAACTAAGGGGTGTCAAATGCCAAAAGTGCATCAGGACACATAATCCAACTGTGTTGAGCATTGATGACATAAATCCTGTCACAAGGCATATCAACATGCTAAGTTTGCAAAAAGACATTTTGAAGTGTGAATGTGAAAATGTTCAGGAGATATATATTCATATACATACACACAGGGCATACGGCCATGACAGCCCCTAGCCACTATATGCATTCACTGTACAAAACAAGCAGTAGGAATGTCTTATTTTGTGTTCAACATTTTTTATGCAGTTTGAAACAAAACGATTAAAGGTTAAATAAAGGACAATTTTCATTTAAGTTGAACTGTTTTTTAAATACAGTATATTCATCCAATAAATGACACAATCTACTCCAAAAAATGATGATGACACAATCTATTCCAAAAACAAGACACTCAAAACAAAGCCATTATGCTCCATACCCTTGCAGATGCGGTATCAGCTGGCCAATAGTGATTTCTTGAGCCACCTTCTGGTAAAGATCTTGACTGTTGAGCACCATAGATTCCAGGATGGCCAGAGACCTCTGAAGTACAGCAGTGTCCATGGCAGACTTGCAGATAAAACTGGCAATCTAGTGATGAAGCGACAGGGCTTTGATCATTCAACAATGCTACAGAAATTCAAATCTTGAGTACTTAAAAGCCTGACTACCGAAACAGAGGACCTTATGAAAGCACCCAATGTGGTACCCACCTTCTTGATGAAGGCCACAGAGAAGGTGTCCCAGGAGACAATGCCATGGTCCATGAGCTCCACAAAGGCCGTCAACGTGAAGGAGAGAAGGTCACCAAAGCTATAAAACACAAGACAACAGGCACTAGCCACGTCTCTAACACTCACCTGCGCTAAAAGAAGAGCTAAGCTTCAGCCTGACAGAGCAACAGAAGCAAAAGGATCGTGTGCTAACACAGCTGGAGAACACAGAACATCCTTCAGAAGGACAGCAGATGAGCAGAGAGTTAGCAGCAGCCGAAGACACTAAGAAATCATGCAGCTGTTTGCGTGGAACACAGTTATGGTGACTTACCACACAATGTGTAAATAAATAAATAAAAGTTTCTATTATGGATGAATTATTCCTCTATTGAAAATAAGAAAATAATTTGATATCTACCTAAATTAGCGAAATGTAAAAGTCTAAACCTATGATAATGCCAGAGTTAATATTAAAGTTTATTGTGCATTTAACAGCATATAGTCCCTTAAATAATAAAAACATTACCAATTATACACCAATTAAAGTCAACGTTTTCAGTAAATTACAGTTTTGTTAGATCAAATAATCTCTTTAAAACTTAACCTGAGAAAATCTTAATAATGTGAGTATTAAGTTATAAGTGTATATTGAGATTTTATTTCAGGGACAGGGAGCAGTTTTAAGTGAGTAATACTGCCCCCCATTGTTACAAATACCTTAGTTCATGCCTTACCATAAACAACACAACTGAAACAAAGCAAAACTTACAACATAGAAATAACACGGCAGCTTTGATGAAAAGCAAAATAGCTGGCAAAAAGCCAATTACAAAATCATGATTAAACATAAAAAAAGTAATACAACAATAGAATAATCAAACATGTGTTTGATACATGTGTTGAGGGCTTATTTGAGTGCAGTAGAGTTAATACAGCAAAGTTAGACTTTAAAAGATATTAGTTTATTCATAATTCATTTGCCAATGGAATTGGTCAGAAGTCTTTAGAAACTGACTGCAGTGAGACTGGAGTGTTGAATTAAATAAAAATGTATGGGAGCAGTGAATAGCTGTTCAGCCAATCATTTCAGAGGGATCCTGAGCAACAGAACGTTAAGCAACAATTAGCGTTTCAGAAACACAACTTTACCTGCTTTAATAAAGTCATTTAAAGGTTTTGAAACAGCAGATAAACTGTCAGGTGAACCACTGAAACCATATTGTGTGTTTATTTGTGTTCATAGCTCTGAGGAAGAAGTTTTAATTGGGTAAGTGCAACAAGATTTTTTTATCTTTGCAACTACACTAGACTTAAAACTAACAAGACTGACCAAAAGCTTTTGAACAAATACTTTTTAAAAAATGTACACGTTTGTGCAAGTTACTTTGTGATTGGAAAAACAAACTATCCAAAAGTTTCCTCAAAAGTGGTTAGTTAGTGGTTAGCTACCCCCTTTAAGCACCAAAGTTGCCCAATACCACATGCAAAAGAAAGAAGGAAAGCTGATTAGGTTACATGGAAAAATCATCCAGAAAAAATTAGAAAATCCTTGGAAATTAGTGACTCCAGCAGTCGTTGAGCGTTCCCATCAGTGCGATCAGTTTGGAGCACTGAGGCCAGAGCCTGATCATGCAGAGACTCTGAGGTTAGAGGGTAAGAGACAGAGGGGTTATCCAGCTCAGTGGGAGGGGCTTACCAGGGCTTCATTATCTTCTGTAGTTTCTGATACCGTCTGAAAAGATTTAAAAACTTTGACGTCAGAAAGACAGAAACACTTATATGGTCAGGGTCCGTATTCCTTATTATCAGACCCTGTTATGCAAATTAAAAAAATTGTTTACATATTTAAAACAAGGTACAATTTGTCTCAAACATCCAGTGACGCATGAGCTAAGAGGAAAAACATCTAATTTAAACTAAACACTTATATACCCCATTTTAAGAGACTCAAAAGCATGCAAAGTAGAACGCTAGGAAAGCATACAGCAAACCAACAATCTTTCCTACACACTCGCATTTAATGCACAACATGTGTTTAACTCCCTGCAACAAGCAAGAATGAATGATTACTGAGTATCTATTATAAATCAACACTTATTATGTTACATTCATGTATAATATATGATTAAAACAACTCTAGGGTTCCTGTCAGCAAGGCTGTGATCAGCAGTGATTCATTGTGGAGCCCGAGGCACATTTTGCCTGCTGGTCGTGTCATTTGCTGACCTAATGGCTTGCACTGTACTTTAAATTACAGTCTGGTCTGATGTGTCTGATGTCTCACAAATACAACAGTTGAAGATCACCACAATTTAGCACAAGCTTAAAAACACACCAAGTACATTGTGTTGCTTATGTTTTTGTTTTATGTTTGCTCTTGTATTTTATACATTTAATCTATCAGCATGACTCCATCACCACCTAATAGTTAGTATTCGGTTAGTTAATCGTTTGGGTGTTCAGCAGTGACTGTTTTTGTATGGCTCTTAAAAGCGTCACAGCTCCTGAATAAATAGTCATATATTTGGCATTGGCAAAACCCTTTAATTTACAGTTTAACAAGCAAAGGCAGCAGATTTCGAATAGCGTATTCCCAATTGATCTGTGCCTGCGGAACGACAGCCATTGAGAATAACGGGAGTGCATTTTTGCGCTTTAAACAAACTGTTCAAATTTGTTACAGCACATGACCAGTAGATGGAGCAACATCACAAATCATCCAGTCCTCCATCCGGCTACATTCGCGCTCCATGATGTAATGAAGTCAGATCATCAGCGCTCGCTGCGGGAGCGCCGTCACGCTTAAGTCTTTCAAATAATCTTTGCCGGTCATGTTCATAAGAAACCATGGCAGGAATCTGACACACTGTGTCTGTGTGCATACGCGTGTCCACTTTGATTCCTGATGGTATGAAAAAACTGCTTGGAAAGCCGCATGTAGGTTGTTTGAGGTCAGGAGCTGTTTTTCCATGTCAGATCTTCAGTGCACGAAGATCCTCGAAGTTTCGAGGACTAAAAACGCAGCTATTAATTTAGATTTAAAACCAACATCCCCACGGCAACTTCGTTTGACTCATGCAACAAAGCACCGTAGGGAAAAAAGCGCTTCTCACGCAAGGAATAATGAATTTAAATTCATTCAAATTCATCTTGCACGACTGCATTAAGTGTGAAAAAAGCTGTCGGACTTTAACAACCTCCCCCAAGTTAAGCAAGGGATGATGTAATTAGGTTTATATGTTACAGAAAGCAAAAGTATAAAGGCTGCTGTCTCTGATCATGTGCAGTTTATGTCTGTGCTCCTCTGAGGTCCACCAGCTGGATGAAACAGAGACCCTCAGACAATTAACGTCAAAATGATGTTCGAAAAGCATTTTTCTTTGGTAAAAAGAATTTCTGAGTGAAACAGGACATACCACGTAAAAATGTATGGCTGTAATTTCATCCACTGGGAATTAATTGGATCAAAAAATGGAGGTGACGTATCAGATTGGAGGCAGGTGTTTGGAGAGAAGGGGTAGAAAAATAAGGCCTGGTGACAACTGCCAGAAACAGTTGCTTCAGTTGTTTTGGAGGCAACTGAAACTTCAACAAAAACTTGAACATGTTTATTTTCCCTTTAAAATAATATTCACACAAGACCCAAAACATACACAATGGAAGTGAAGTGTCCATTTTGATTTTATGCTAACTTCTAGGACATAAAAACTGAGGTCTTCAGTGTTTGAAGAGCAGTTCAAGAAATGTAATCTTCATGTTTTATCAGCAGGTTCAAGAATTACAACAGACAACATTGTCTTTCTTTATACAAATTACACCTCCAGGATTCAAAACCTCCTCAAAGTGTTTTAATTGCTTGACCTCTAAATAGGTTTCTTCAGTCTCCTTGTCTCCCTCTGTGCTCTCTCTCTTTCTCTCTCTCTCTCTCTCTCTCTCTCTCTCTTACTCTCTCTGTATCCTCAAGGGACCATCTATATAAGAGCTGAAAAGCTCCAGCTCAGCAGATCATCTATCCCCAGTTTAACCTTCAGCTGATATGACCCTCACTGCCAGTCTATGTGGCTGCTTTATACAAGAGAAGATGCCAGAGGAGATGCTTTCTCTGATAGGATAGCCTACAAGGCTATGGCTCCAACAAATAATACAAAATATCCGAGTCATGTCTGAGGGGACACTGCAGTGTGGTGTCGCATTGGGGGGGACGCCGCAGTGAGGGGTCGCGTTTGACGGGACACTTCAGGTTGTTTAACCACGACATGACATGACATTTCCAAGTTCCAAATGTAAACGTTCATTGACAAGTTAGGTCTTGACAGACAAATCAGAATTGAGACATTTGGTGGATTTATTCCAATACAGTGCAAGTCATTGGTCCCTCCATGTCTTACTCTGACTTCAGTTGTCAGGACAAAGCAACAAGCAAACATCAACCTAATAGACCTAAGGAAACATAGCCAGAAAGAGAAAAACAGTTACTTACTCAGTCCCGCTCTCCACCATCTGCGTGAGCAGAGAGATCCCATCGAGGTTGATGAATTCCTGAGCGAAGGTGATGTCTCGTGAGGAGTTGGCCAGATCCTTCAGAGCGTCCAGCTTCATGTCCATGCTGGACGACTGGATGCGCTCGTGCAGCTGCTGGGCCATCTGGGCCTGTTACCATGGTCACAGAAGAGGCGTGTTAATGAGATAACAGATCGTCATGGAGGTCAGGCTTTAGTCACACGACTCAAGAAAGTAGGCGAGACGGCTTGTCTAAATGACTGGCTCACTGAATCTGAAATCGTTCTCTCATTACTCACTACTTATCTGTGAGTCCACTTGGTTTGTGAGTCTTGAAAAGCTCGGTATTGAATTCTGCATTTACAGTTACCCCAAAAAGCATATTTACCGTTAAAGTTGCAATATGAGGTGCAATATGTAACCTTTGCCTCTCTATCAGCATCTTTGTTTGAATCATAAAATCGTAAGTTACTTGCCGAGTTACTTTCTTAACTTTTAAATTTGCAAGTTTAAATCCTAAACCATAAGGAATTGTTTGGCCAATGAAATTAAACTGATATTTAAAGTCGGCAGTGCAAATTATATATCATTATTACGATAACTTATTATTTTAAATCATAACACAATAGACCTATTATTCAACTTCAAGACAGTGTATTAAAGCAACTTAAAGCAGTTTCAGTAAGAGTTGTCAGTTTCTAGTGACATGAGCGACAGTAATTGTCATGTAATTTGTTCTGTATGATCTGTCTCTGCCCACATGGAGGACAGTAATAAATTAACAGGGATGATTGACATTCATTGAGAGTTTGATTCATGCATTAAAAATCTGGTTCGGTATGATGAATTATGCATGGCTGCAGTGTATCTACAAATGCTTTCTCCTTCCAAACCATTTAGTTGAACTGATTCTATTGTTATCTTATTTTTACTGGAAGTACATCCTGTCTGTGATCATGCACATCACATTTAAACACATTAATATGGTCATAGTAAATGTGATTAAGTACAAATGTGATTTTTTTCTTGGAAGTTAAAAGTCCAAGAAAAAAAAGTCTTCATTTGTTTGCAAATGCCGATCTAATCCAAAAACAGACCTAATTCCATCTATAAAATATAAAATAATCATAAAATTCCAATGTGGCTTAAGTATCCAGATCTGTTTCTGCAGCTTCAGTGCTCCTATCTGCTTCTCTTTTCCCTAAATCTCAATTTGTATGCCGTGATCACTTTATTCTCTGGAATTAACACTGCGTTACACATACAAATCAAAAACAAAGACACCACTGACTTTCTGAAACCTATTCAAACCTTACAAAGCACCGATGGCTGTTAAATATCAGTCGGGCTGGTGCAGAACATCACAGGAACCGACTCAGCCATTGTTGTCATTATGCTGGAGGGGACGTTTCAAATGTCACAGACACCAGCTTTAAATATCATCATCCCCATGCCACAAATTCAGCTGGGTCATCTGAAGAGCAGAAAATACTGAAAATACCACTCAGATTTAACACCTTTACAAAATGACACAATGTTTTGTAACAAACATCGGACACAAATGACACCTACAAACACATTTTCAAGAACCAGGAAAGAAAAAAAAGAAGTATTGACAACTGAAGACGTTTCCGCCTCGACAGGTCACGCAAGCCGTTTCTCAGCTGCTGACACTTTGGTAAGCTTGAGTACCGTGACCTCTGACCCCACGGATCTGAAGGATTACAGGACCCAGCTGGACTAGAAGGTGCTTATGGCAATCAAAGCAGGTCTCTCCTGCTGATAAAGCCCTTAGAGATGTGACTAAGGAAAAAACGACTCAATTTGCTACTCACAGCAGATGTCGTAAGCAGCAGGATGGAGCCGTTTTTGATGTTGTTGCGATTCTGGGTAAGAAGAAACGAAGAGGTCTTGTTATGGCTGAGGTAAAAAAAAAATACAGCTTCTTTCTGAGATGTGACTTTTGTATCAAACCTTTTCGGTGATGTAGAAGTTGGTAGAGTCCGCATTCTGTAGAGCATATGTTTCCGGGTTTGGCAAGTTCCATCTAGCAAGAGGAGAATCAGGAAAACATCAGATTGATATTCTGTGATGTCTGTCGCCATAACAGAAAGAAATTAATTCCAGCATAACGCAAGAAGCTTGCAAATTTGTGTTACTTACCCCTCACAGACTTCTTTAATGATGGCTGAGAGAGGCTTTTTCTGAAGAAAACCAAATAAATAAATAAGACTCGGGCTGGGAACTGACGTGGGATTTGATTTCATTACAGATAATACACAGTCCCAACAATATTATTTAAAAAAATCAAGTGGACATTAAAAAGAAATAAAAGAAATAAAATGAGCAACAGAAAACATAATAAGAAGAATTTCAGGTTATGATTTATGCATGATTATTATAAACAGTTTACAGCATGTACACTCCATCAGACAGACAAGCACTGCGGGCCCTTTTCTCTCAGACATTAAAGCAAACATAAATTGCTTTATAGACTGGAAAACAATGCCGATACAAGACACCAGTGTTGAGGAGTAACTAAATAACAGTAGCTAAGCCCATATCATATGAAAAAGCGACTTTATCCAACACAAGTAGTTTAGAAGCAAATATTGTTCTTTTTTTCTGCCTGTTAATCCATGTCTATTAGCTTTATGACCATCCATATGCTAATGTCCTCCTAAAAACTGACAATAACGTCTTTAAGCTAATATACACACTCAAAATGTGCAGAATTTGTCCTTTGGAAAATGGACCAAAATGCTGATGACTCATCCTGCACTACAGATTTTTGTCCAGTCTGATACTGTTCTTACGTAACCTGTCAAAACTGAATTCAGACATGCTTCCTTGCCTTCCTACCACTGTATACTGCCTGCATAGTTAGCATTTTACAGCTTTTGTTTTTTCAGCTCTGTTGTTTGTTCGCACGGCTTTACCTGCAGGCAAGCTAAGGGAGTAATTAAACGCTCTCCCAAAACACACTCTCTCTCTTTCTCTCTCGCTCTCTCTCTGAGAAGTACTTCAAATGTGAGACCTCACACATCACCTCAGTACAGAGTACTGCACAGAGAGGCCGTGTATTGCTAGACAGGCAGCAGTTGCATCGTCACAGGCATATTTCTCATTGCTTTGTTACAGACACTGACCTGGTCAATCTCCATGAGTTTGGGAAAAGCCCCCGGCCACTCGATGGCCACCTTCACTATGTCTGCGGGCGGCGGCATGGCTGCGCTGGTGGAGGGTGTGGCCTCTCACTGCTGCCTGGCTGTCATTCAAGCCTATAGGGGAAAATTGAGGGAAAGAGAGGGGGTCATTATGCATACTCATTAATCAAACATACTATATTAGAAAAGTGATTAGTAACATTATGTTCAAATGTGAATGATCTATGTGTTTATTCATCCTATTCATGTCTTTATTAGCTCTGCTACAACTGAACTACCAAATATTTGCTTATAAAACACATTTGACCTTGGGGTCAGAACAAAGAGCTCTTTTTGTAACCTCATTAACACACAGAACTGACAGTGGGAAAAACCTTAAAGCATTTGTCAGGAATTCAAGCAAACACGAGTTCCACTCAGAGCAAGAACATTCTTTCTGATAATTCAACATTTTTATTCCTGCAGTATGAGAATATACATAATGAGTTTTTGGCTTCTCAAAGACCATTTCATTTTAAAATAAGCAGAAAACTGGCTTCACATCATTGAATATTTGAATAAACCATATATTTCTCAACATAGTAGTACCTATTCATATAAATATAACCTGGTAAATTAAAAGTTTGACAATTTTATCTGTTGTGATAAGTCATCTTCTGAACCACTGGCATCACCAAATAACTGCAAACGATTGTTTTCAAACAGGTTTTCCAAATGCTTCCTAACTTTGTCTAAAATTCCATAAAATAAGGTACAATAGTACCTTGTAAGTACAATAGGATTTGCTGTTCTTTCAACGAATCGTGTAGATAAGCTGACAAAGAGAAAGTGACATCCACTAATGCCCTGTGTAAATTATTTAATACTCCTGGCATTCAGGGTAGTGCGGAATCTTTTAATCCCCCATTCCGTAATGCATGGAATGATTCTTGGAGAGAAAACAAGAACACACGCCAGCCTGTGAAGCGGACATTCATTCAACCCATTCAACCAAGCTGCCATGTCACTCATATGCCATGACTCATCCCATAATAATCTCCACAAACACTGCTGGGTTCTGTTGCTATGGCATCCGTTCCATAAGAAGCTGGGTCTTTCCAGTGTGGTTTGTTGGGAAATGTTTATTTCATTTTTATGTAGAAAATTTCCTAATTAAAGATGACATGATTTCTGCTAACAGAAGTCAGTTAACTCAGTTTAATTACTCAGTTTAATATAAAACTCACAGTTGTTTCCCAAACAGACAGATGAAGGAATTATCCAAGAATTAATTATGCCTGTTGATAGTGTTCTTTCAAAAAACACCCCTTTAAAATTAGGGACTGAATGCAACTCCACACTTGCGTTTTGCAGTGCATTGTGGGTAGTTAGCGAACAAGACAAATGTTTTTGAGTTGAACTGCCATGGGCAACTATTTAGTGAATTTTTCCAAAGATATCGAACACTAACATTTTTTCTTCTTAAAAATATAAAATAGTGTAAAAATAAACCAAAGAAAACATTTTTAAAAGTCAGAAATAGGCAATCTTTGTCCACAGAGGCACAAGTTACCCATTTCCCCCCGCTGGCAGATGATTCTGTGTCCCCAATGTGGACACTTCACAGTGCATACTAAAACAGGCTTAGAATAACAATATTGCTTCATGTGGATTTGACCTTCTGCACATGCAGATGTATGAAGAGCCCTTGTGGACAAATGGAGAAATAAATGAAGCTGTAAATTGGAATTGTCTGATTTTGTGTGTGTGTGTGTGTGTGTGTGTGTGTGTGTGTGTGTGTGTGTGGCAACAGCAATCAACCTCCACATGAAGTGATTCAGTTTGTATCACTGACATCACTCAACACCAAGGCAGCAAATCACATATAATGTCACAGAGACGAGGAGGATAGCTGTCCAACAGACCTGAAGAGAGTCACCAGCATGTCTGGTGTTTACATCCATTTCCTGTCCATAAATAAAGACAGGATCTTAATGGCAACAACAGCAGAGTCTGTTTTTCGGAGACACAAACTGCAGGTATTGATTTGATTTCCCATGAGATGGAGTAGCAGACGGTCAAAGCTCTTAAACTGACGCAGCAGGTGTGTGTGTGGGTGTCAGTTTTACAGCTTAAATTAGTAATTCATCTAAAATAAACACTCTGTCATCGTTTACTCACCCTCATTTCATCTGCTGCAACATTCACAACAGAGAGGAACCGTGTATGTCATGAGGTGTCATGGCAGCTACCACGATATTACTGTGAAACAGACTGTGAAGGTTCACGGAAGAAACATAACTGGTTTGGTGAGTAAATGAATGACAGATGAACAGATGAATTCACTTTAGGGGGGAATGTGTGTGAATTATGTCTAAGTTCATCCCCTTTACATCATCCCCTAAGAACATCTACTAAAAACTTGTATGTATCTGTTTCCTGTGTCAAAAAAATCCATAATAATGTTTTTATTATTATGTTTTTTTTGGGGGGGTCCTCATTGGTTTGGCTGCGCTACAAGACTATAAAATACAGGCACAAAGCTATTACAACATTTAGGTACAATCGGCTTCATTCCACATGGAATATTTACTTATCTGTAAAAAAAAAAATGAAATTATAAATATGTGCAATAACCACAAAGCCGGCGGGACAAAAAACAAGAGCCATGTAGGGCGATTTAATAAAAAAATAGCCTTTAAAGATAAAGGGAAAGTATTTACAGTCCTAATAATCTCCCTTTGTCAACAGCTGCCTACAAAACACTTCAGAACTAATTCTGCCTTGTGTGATTTATTTTTTACAACTAATATGATTTAATTAGTTGTGAAGTTGCATGTTGTTACACCTCAACTTAACCAGCACAACAATGTCATGTCCTGTTTACAGGAAGCAAGAATAAAAACACATTAGCACAAGGATTTGATTTCTTCTAGGGTTTTATAGTGCGGTCAGTTACACAGGCAGGAGAAGAGAGGTCTCTCTCTCTCTCTTATGGGGGGGCAGAGACAGCATTGCTCCATTTAAATCCCCCCAGCTCTGGAAAACTTTATGCATTTGCCCAACACCAAAAGTGACTTGTGCATTCAGGCTTAACATTTTCTATTTGTGCATTCCCTGGGAATCAAACCCACGACCTTGGTGTTGCTTGCGCCATGCTGTATCAGTTTAGCTAAATAAATAACTAATAAATTACTCTGTCTGGGCAGTGGCCACATGTACTATAAGCTTTACACATCTAACTTTAACTGTGAGAAAACACAAAGCTGTGAATCACTTTGCATTGCAGGGTCCTTGTTAAATATATCACACATTAATAGAACTAGCCTTGCATATTTTAGGAAGTAAATGCGAGCAGTACTTACCTATACAAAACTCACTGTAAAATTGATGCTAAGCTTTTGTGGGTTGTTGCTAGGGTGTTGCTATGTTGTTACTAAGTGATCCCTGACATATAAGTTTTAGTGTGTCAGTGCATCAATGTAAGCCTGTTCATTTTAACACCCGCAGAAGCAGAGATCATGAATACTGGATGTCTTACAGCACGGGTGATACAGCACACAGTTGTAACCGTGACAGCCGCAGTGCAGTTAATGCTTCACTTCTGAAGAGCACACAATAGCACCAAACCAAGCAGCTGCAGCCTGTCAGCTGTGACAACCACCCAGAGAAGACAGTGACAGAGCGTTCAGAAATGCACCCTCACACCAGGCTTCATTACGTCCTGTATAGATTTCAAAAACCCTACAGTGATTCAGCTGACACCTCTACAAAGGGCCTGGAAGCACAGGGCCAGCTCTCTGTGAGGGCCTGCAAAGGAGCAGTGAGCTTTAGCTGTGCTGAGAAAGAGATGCGAGACAGTTATTACAAGATACACTCTCTCTTTCTCGCACTCTCATGTACACTGACTGATGCCAGGTAGCTTTTATTTCGCCCCTGTAGGTCTGACCTGTAAATGCTCCTACAAGCATTTCTAAACAGGCTCCACTTTAATGACATAAAAAGGAGTTCAAAACTCTGAGACCACAATAAAAATCTGAGATTCAAATTTTGAAATGTTTTAGCTATCTTTAAATATTAGCTATTTTAGCTATCTGTTTTTCCCCCATTGTAGGCCACAGCAGGTTTCATTGTTTCAACAAGTCCTCTGGTTCTTAGGCAGTAACCAGGATATCCTGTCACAGCAAAGTAGCAGTTTACACATCTCCCTTTACATTCACATTTTACTACACCCCAAGAAAAACTACAACTACAGTAAAAGCTAGCTTACTGTAAGCTAGTTGAACTTAAGTTAGCATGAACATCCAATCACAAAAGCATGTATGAACCAAAAAAAATAAGTGTGTACACGGGGCCAGATGAGTGTGGATAATGTCTCTCAACAGACTTGCAGTCTTGCAGTATTTTTTCATATAATAATACATGAATAAATACAGTCTATCCATACAAGCTTGTAGGCCAGTAAATGTGTTATACCTGCCCAATTGAGGCACCATAATGAAAACAACAGACCAAGCGAACAGGTTAACAACATATTAAGGCAATAGACTCCAAGCGATTCTTATACAAACACAGGCTAGTACACAGGTAGGTTTGTAGTATTATATTTGGACAGCAACAGAGGTAATATCAGCACCCAAAGCCACACCCTGAAGCACTACATGACCCAGAACTCATCAACAAGAACACTGAACCTTACCCGGAAACCTCCACAACCAGCAGCTGGTCCAACAAGTTGGTCTTTCCTCTTTTGTAAGCAGATCACTCTTCAGCAGTAGAACAGAGAGCGTCTCCACTGATACACATCATAAACAAGAGTTTGAAAGCAAGATTTAACCAGTAAAACTCAATCGACCTCACAGAACCAGTGAGAAAGAAAGAAAAAGGAGTGAGAGAGAAGGAGGAAGTAGGCGTTCATCACAAGAAGAGGAAACAGGTCCACCACGGTTACATGAAAAGGCGGCAACTTTCAAAGACACTACGTAACTAAAGTCGCAAAGAGGAAATGGACACGCCAGCGTACGACTCGATTGATCGAAGTGTCAAACAGGAACAGGAAATGAGGTGCCACAATGACTGTTTGTGATTACGTGCCAATTTGCGGTTTTTATTCATAGGACTTTTGGGACGCTGTTTACAAGCCACAGAGCAGATTTGCCTGTACAGTGTCTTAACATAAGGCAACATCATCTGCTGTAATCTTTTGGGGAATTCTGAGAGTCAGACTGAGGGCTGCTGAAGGTAAAAACAGAATTTATATCTGGTGTTATGAATGTATTGTACAGACAGCCTTACATTAAACCTGCTCAGATGTCATCACAAACATACTGTCAAAGCTTTGTACTCTGAATGAATCTCATCAAGAAATGTCCAATGTCTATCCATTCATCCATCTATCATCCATCTATCATCCATCCATCTATCTCTATCTATCCATCCCCTATTTTTATAAGACTTCATAGACTTTTTTTACATTAAAGACCATGGAAAGGGTAGATAAAATTAACACATTTTGAAGAAATTTGAAAAATCTTTTAAGGTAAAAAGCACAAAAATCAATTCACTTGTGTGTGATTTAAAGACCTCACAATTAAATTTCCAAATCTAGTAAAACAATTCCTATTAATTTTTATCAAAAGACTCACACACCCCTGGCAGAACACACAAACAAAACTGACACGAGACTGACATTAACTCACAGCGCCATGGTAACAAAATTCATAAACATCCCATGAAGTGGAAAAACAACATGCTCAGATTATGACTAGCTGGGCAGAAAGACGTTCCCGGAAACCGATGTCTGGCACAATACACAAATAGCTCTAATGATCTGCATGCTAATATTCACAACTCAAGGGCACATTTTAAATGATGGAAAAAAGAAACAAGCACAAGAGCTGCAGAGTACACCATGGGCTGGCCACTCTCACTTCTCATAAACTCTTGCAAACTTGCAATATTTAGAGGAGCATGCATGCTAATTTCTGCAATAGATGCAATAGAAGCAGCTGAGGTTCGAGAGGTTCTAACATCTCATTGGCCGTTAAGGATTCAGGAAGATGATGGGTACAACGGCTCGTGCTGGTGAATGAGAGAAAGCATATGTTGGTTCCACCCATCGTGGCCTCCTAAGGGCCGACCGGCCCCGATCTCACAGCTGTTAATGTGGCTCACATCGACACGAGGAGCTGTCTCTTTTCAGCTATAAACAGACATCAGCTGGTCAAATGAAAAACATTAGGTCTGGCCTAGATTCATGCGTGGTTGGGTACATCAAACCAACATTGCTGGTGAAAGTGACTGAGGTCTTTGAGAGAGAGAGATGACACATTTCTACCTATAACAGTCATGTCCAATACTAAACTGTGACCTTGTTTACGAGACTGTGATAAATGTATGGCAGCTTCACCCTCAATGGTACAAAGTATAACAGGTTACAAGATAGTCATTTGCTCATGTCGTTCCAAAAGAAATAAACCCATATGACTTTCTTCCTGTCTACAGTAAAACACAAGATGATATGTTATGGAAAATGTTCAAACTGCTCCTCTCCAACCACTAAATGCACACAGTCTTTAAAAACAGACAACAGCAAAAAAGTTTGATTGGAAATTTTTCCACAGAAAAAAGTCACAAGGTTTTGGAATGTCATGAGAAAGAGTAAATACAGACTTCAGAGTAAATAATAAACAAATAACATTCTATTCTGAGGGAACTACACTTTTGACATGACAGAACCAGGTTCAGACCAAACGGCTTGCTTCAAAACAGTACCAATAACCCACAACTTTATCATATTGAGCTATGAAAGTAAAGGTGTCCTCTCTGAAGTCTCTTAACTGGAGGATCAAACAGCTGATCCAAAAAACATTTTCTTGTCTAGCTCCTCAAAGACCCATCTGTCACCTTGCACATACATGTGTGATGCACTCTTTTAATTAACCCCTTTTTTTTAGGGGGTTTTAGGGGGTTTAGGTACCTAACCCCCTCCCCAGAAGTAAAGACACCCTTTACACATTGAACCGCCTCTGACAAGCCTGATTAAGTCACTCGTTCCAGCTTTAGGAGTGAATTTGCCATAAGCAGATACAAACTGGTGCTACTCGCGACCACCAACTTTGCACATGGCAACCTTGTTCCAGATTAATTGTGACATTGCAGATTGAGTTTCACATTGCAAAACTTCTTTTTGATTCCAATTAAATCAACAAGCTATTCAAGAATCATTTGTTATACACCAGATTCACTTTGTGGAATTTTAAACAAGAGCGCAGATGGGCAAAGAGCCCAAACCTTCATCTAAACACTATCACACTAATTGTAATCAGCGTTAATCTACATGGAAAAAACAGAACTTCTAAAAAGGGACAGTAGCAGATGTACAACACTGCAAGATTATATAAAACCTAGAGTTCATGCTTTTTTCCGCTTCTTAAACCAGGAAAACCAATTTGCAGCTTATCTTTCTACATAAATCTCATTGCATTTCCAATAACGATGCGAAATGAAATAGTTCACTAGAACATTATATTGTGAGGAGAGGGACAAAAACTCTCAAATTCAATTTTCCAGAAAACATTTTCTGTGACTGCAATTATCATTAAGAGTAAGAAACGTGTAAATTTAATGCAGCACAAGGGAAAGTTTGGTCACAGTGACATTTCATAGGCAGGAGAAAGTGGGTTGTTTGTGGGTCTAAAATGAGATTAAAGAGCATAAAGTACAGAATAGGGTTTTTACTGAGGCTTTTGCTAACACAGGACAAGAGATGGAGGTGTTAGTCACTGGCTGTGTGACCTTCTGTTCAGGGGTTCCTGAGCCCAGCAGGAAACACTTTAAACAGGTCAGATTCAGCCCACTACACCCACTGCAGCTTTTCACACTCAAAAATGTTAACCCAGGGCAATTCTAAACACTGGGTTAACATAATCCTGGGTTATCTTGTTTCATGTTTCACACTGTGCATACTTCATGCTAAAAACTTCATGTGTTCTTTATTTCACACAGTATATTTTGCATAACATAACTGAATACAATGAAAACAGTTTACATGCAAAGGTAAAAATGTTTCATTTTTGCATCATTTAGTTTTTTTTAGTTAATGTATGATTGTTATTTATGACGATTGTGCCACTAATTACTATGTACTAGGTTCACCTAGTTTACCTTTGGTGTAGCAATTTGGTGTTAGCAGCAGAAAAGTTTTTATAACCCAGGGCTAAATATGGCACTAACCTCATTTTAAATTGCATGTGTGAATCGTTGCTTTACCATGGGTTAAAAGTGAAATTTAGAGGTTTAAAAGAAGTTAAGTAATGGTTAAGTACAACGCAACAAGCCCTTTAGGTGAGAAACTGCTTTCACGTTTTACGGAAAACAGAGAAAACACAGAACAATCCTGCCACAAATAGGAACTTTCCACAACCCACCTGCACTGCAAACATGCAGATATAATTACCACAAGCCATTCTGTATTTTAAGAAACAGGAAGCAAGAAGGCTATTTAGTGGAATATAGTTTCATGGTATACCATATTCATGGTAAAATGTTGATGTAAAATGCTAAAAATGTTGACCAGCCCCCAACCCAACCACACCACAACCCACAAACTAAACTGGAACATTTAAGAGCTTTTAAATCAATCCTCGCCTCACTGCACTGGGTTCTCTGGCTAAATTAAACTAATTAGTAATGATGAGATGGGATGAGGGAAATTCAGGCAAACATCAAGATTCTGGCCAGCGTGGCTCTGGAATCGGACAGATGGTTAGTGGACAGAGCTGGGAGTTTGAGAGAGGCTGTATAGACATCCAGCAGCCAGAAATGACTAAGGAGAAGCTCTGTATCAGAAACAACATGAATTCAATCTCCAACACTATTTGGATGCCCGTACATTATACTGCAGCTAATGCCACACAGGTGCCTCTTATGCTAGAGTTCATTGTACTTTATGTAGCATGCATAAAAAATACATCTGCACAGGGTGACATGAAATTTTAACAGTGTCAGCAGTTTACTGAAGTGTGAGGCACTGTACTTAAATATTGAAATACTATTATATTGTATAATTGATATGCACACCATTTATAAGGTAAACATATTTATAAGGTGCATATATCTTTCTGTACATGAAACTTTGCATGTATTGCTCTGATCGACCCAAACAACTGTTGGCCTGACATCCATCTGCTCAACCCAACAGGAAGTCAGCCATTTTTTCTGAAAAGTGTATGTGGTCAACTGTTAAATGCTCCTTCTATGTGATTTATGCGTTTGTCACCAACCTTGGCCAACATTATGTTAAGATACTAAAGATGCTAATATGCGAAAAGATTTTATCATCTTTTCGCATATTAGCATCTTTAGTATCTTAACATTTTGTTTTCCGTAAGTATGGTATCTTAACATTCTCCTTTAGTATCTTAACATTCTGTTTTCCGTAAAATGTGAAAGCAGTTTCTCACCTAAAGGGCTTGTTGCGTTGTACTTAACCGTTACTTAACTTCTTATCTTGAATGGCGTTACCATGGCAAGGCAATAGTAATTCAAATAATAATTACAATAATACATATATAATTACAATAATTACATAATATACAGATATTAGTCATATATACAGTATATCACCATTTTACTGGCATGGTTACCATCACCACCAAACATAAGCTTGCAAACAGCGGTACAAACGGTTAATGAGATTAATCTCAGTTATTATATCCTAGTATTTCCCCACAATTATTGTTGTTTTTTTTTTACTTTAAGCACTGATTAATTTAAACATGCTTTACACAAGTTACTGCTTTTTAAAAACCCCGTAAACAACATGTAAACAAACCATGTCCAGCAACCACCCACACACATTCTGTTATTTCAACCCATACACAACTGAACTAAAAGCAAATAAAACAGATTTCCCATTGATGCGGATTGGCTGAAGGAACACAATCAATGAAAGCAGTTCATGAATGAGCTCTTTTCTCAGAAAAGGAAGAGCCCAAGAGCCAAGCCACCATCAAACTGTACATCTGACCTCTGGCTATTGTGGGCATCAACACAATGGTAGCCTTAGAACATCTGACACCAATTCTGATGGATAGGTCTTGTTTAGAAAACCATAGGAACCATCTAAAACTGTACAGTCTTTCACACAAAGATGGCCCCTGCCTTAGGAAATGGAAGAGGTGTGGATCTCTCCAGGGATGGAAGGGCACAAAACCTTTATTTAGCAGCAGAAGATCATGGCTATTACAAGTGCTCAGAGGCTGTGAATGTTAAACGCAGGGGCTGCGCTGCCCTTAGGAGCACTTACCATAGAGTGGGATGGAGTGGGCAGCATTGTTCTGGAAAAAACATAAACTCTTCTTTCAGAAACAGTGAGAGCGATATAAAAAGTACAGAATTATACAAATGTGTGTGTTACAAAACACGCTCTTCAATGAAAACAACTGAGCATTAGGTAACCAAAGTTAGATCATGCCTGTTTAACAACCGGTCTCATCTTTCACTGACAAAAAAAGTACTATCATGGTTTTTACATAATCTTTGATGTACCTTGAAGCAGTGGTTCTAAACCGACGGTAACTATCTAAACCGAAACATAACAATTTTACAAGGTGGTGATTTTGTATGAGTTCCTGCAATGTGAATCATTCAGAAACATGTAATTATTAGAAGAAAAGCAAGCATGAAGCTACACACCTTACCCCACCTCTAAAGCCAACCATCACTCTGGCTGAGGGTACGAAAACATACAAATGACATGAGAGGGAGGGGAAAATGGCTGCAATATCCGCATATGCAGTCAAATGTTACAGTACTTCAAATAAAATAAAAATAAAACAGACCATGTTAATCATTTTGTATATTGCTGGGTCCCATTCATGGTAATTCTAATACATTTCAGTATTTAATTTCAAATACTTTTTGTTGTGACAGTGTTGGGGCACTACTTCTGGGTCTTCAATCATGAACACATAGACATTACTGTTCTTATAAATAATAAAATAACAGCACTCCTTAAAATAAATTGATAATGCAATTCAGTAGTTATTAGAAATCACTTTGGATGCAAAGCATATATCCTTGCGTTTGCAATGCATTTGGACTGCAGCCAGAACACGCATTTAATGCGATGCATCAAAATTGCGGAAGTAAAACAAAACGCTTGTTACCAGACTGATTAAGACATCTTGCAAAATTAGACAGAAGTGAAAGAATGCGTTTCCGCTGGCACATAAATAAATATAGACAGATCCACTATCATCAAGTTTCTATCTCAATGTCTGTCTGGATAGTCATAACAGCACTATCTATTCTTATCTGACAAAATCCTGTGTCATACATTCTACGTACAGAGTTTCCAAACATTAAACTACCCGCTTGACAAACCAATACGTGCATCTCATCATCACACAAACACACCTGTTCTGCTGTCTTTTGAATAAAATATCAGGAACAATTTTGTCTTCATTAAATCATTCTTTGATCATCTCAAGCTCATACGTGCACAATGAGAGTGACAGCTGAGGACAAACCTAATTCATGACCAGGAGAAAAGACAGATAGTACCGGTTTCAACCATTCATATAGGTGGAATTACTCACTAATACAACAAATTGTAAAGGCTCAGTGTGTTTGTGTGCAGCAAAGCAGAACAAAAGATCAGAGAAAACTCAAAGCTAGAGTGAAACCAAGTTCTGCCAACCAAACTAAACAACCTAAAACGAGGCAAGTGTGTAAGAGATAAAAGCTCTGCACCAATCTGTCACTGGTCATACAAAACAAATCCCGCCCAAAACACACGCCATTGGTTGAGACACACAAGAGCAATTTTTGTAGCACCATAGTGTCTACACCTTTTGTGAACAACGGCCTACCAATCCATTACATACATTTGTCTCTGTTTATTGAGCTGGGCTAGGAGAAAGCATTTTAATGAAATCAAACAAAACAAATTACAAACATCACCTTTAATGTAACTGCAACGTTTTGTGTCCCATCACACCTGTTTGGTGAAAACATTCCTGCTTTTCCACCAGTCTGAGGTCTCGTTCCGCTCAGATTCATATATCAGTGGAGAGACGAGACGAGGCACGACTGAGTGGCAGCTTTAAATGGCTCAAGATTACTCTGCTCAGCTTCAAGCGTTTGTGTTTAAAGGATGATATGAGCTTTCGTCTGCGAGCAGTCAGTGTAACGTTCAGCCGAGTGGCAGATGAGCTGTGATTTTAGGACACGTAAAACGACGGGAGTCGCAGGCAATGCGGAAAATGAACAGAGCCATCAGATCAGCTCCATTTCACACGGAATGGTCATTTACATAATCACTCATGTGACTTAAAGATTAATGACATCCTACGTTTTCTAATGGGGATGTGGGGGATCCTTGGACGGGAGATATAATTAAAGGGGTCTGTGTGGTGGAGGGGTTGGTAGGTATGCATACGTGACATCTGTGGGCAGATTCAGTGCCGGACTGTGAACAAGAATCATAAATGTGGCAATTTTTCCCATTGTAATTCGGTATTGATCTGACAGCAAAAACTTGAAGATTCAGTTTTTGACTTTTGAAGGGCTTTTGTTCTTCTACAAATCTGAGTCACTCTAAAAGTTCTGAGTCACTGGCTTCAGTGTTGAGTGTGGAACAGGCTTAAATTAAATTCACCTGTCAGAGTTTGTTGTTTCTTCAAGCAATGCTGAATGAAAACAGCTGGGGTAATGAAAACATTTTCTTCTAGTTATGTAATCAAAGAAATATTAATCATATTACAACCACTGCAAGCTACAATCCCAAGTTTAATGCGTATGGTCAGAGGCCTCTTCAAATTCTGCTCTAGGTGTAAACAACAGTGAGATTCTTGCCTTAGCAAACACAAATAACCACTAATAACACACATGCAGATCTAGCAGGGATAAATATGCTATTTCTAAAAGACCTTTATGACAGAAAAGCAAATTATACACTAAGGTCTTTGTGAGGTTACATGTTCCCAGCTAAAAATTTAAGGTTGTAAGAATGTTTCCCAATGTTTCCATTAAGTAACAAAAACATTAATAACGTTATTCTGAATGTTCTAGGAACATTCAAAACATCCAGTTTTTTAGATGTTGTATTGACGTTATTAATTGGTAAGAACATTCAAAGTTATAATTCTGTAACTTTTTAAAACGTTCCACTAACAACATTTTTTACATTTATGATATGTAAATTTAACAGTCTATTAACATTACTGCATTAACACATTTGATAACTTTGATCGAACTTTGAGAGAATGTTCTGAATCTTCTGAAAATGTTCCCTGTTAGCTGGGTTTACGCCACCAGTTCTATTTCTTCAGCATTTCAAAGTGTCACCACAATCCCTGATGGGTTAATTTATCCTGAATTGAGACCTGCAAGTAACTGGAACATTCTGCGATAGATTTGATACTATTTTTACACGCCCCACTTCAAGAAACTGGTTCAAATACACGATCCATTTAAGTGAAGTACAGAAAAGAGTTTTTGAAACGAGAGCCAGTCTATAATCCCCAGGACAAAACTGCCTGTTTTCAAAAATGTTTTTCAGCTAATATCCTGCCATTAGCAAAACAAAATATGAGTGCAACAAAAATAAACCCACAAAGCTATAAAAACAAAGTATTTCAGGGTCAAAAGCAATGTAACCCATTTATTGCCCTGCCAGTCCAGATCTTCAGCCAAGCAGAGGAACATGTTCTCAGCACAGAAGAACTATCATGCAGCACCCATGTCAAGGTTCCATAACAAAAATTACAATATCTGTAATTATCCAAGCACTGTAATTTGGGCAATAACAGTGTGCTGTGGAAACACTGAGCACTGTGGGTGTGCTGGCACAGATTATTGTCTACCACTGCCTTCTAACCTTCAAAGGACCTCCAACCTTCATCGTGCCTGTAGTGTGCAGTCGGTCTGTAGAGCAGCCAGACTGCTCCTGAAGCTTACGTGCCAATGAACGGCTGTAGTCTTAAATGATCCGCTCGGTGCCAGGCACAGGGGGGTGAAACAAAGAGTCACTGTGGTTCACACACACACAAAACCAGCTGTCCTTGCTCCTCCCTAACCCCCAGCTGTATCTGGTCTTTCATCAACCATCCCCCATCATCATGGGCCGAGACCAAACACACTGTCCATTTTCAGGATCTTCTCCTCGGTCAAACCGCCTTCACTGGGAACACCCATCCATGCCAGCCTTCATTATGCGTGTATGTGCCCACCCACACTTTCATCTCCAGGCTTTAACTCGACCCATTCATTGGGGTTTGCTTTTGGCTGGTATTCTTCTTGGTGGTAAAGTTTACCTCACTCAGGCACTTCCTTCAGTTATCTGTTAACACCCAGGTGTTTTTGAGATACAGATACTAGGAAATAAGAATGACTTTGAACTGATATAAAAACACATTACTCACTAATTACTGTAATGGGTAGGGTTGAGGCCTAAAGATGAAAGTGTGTGGGCACACACAAACACAACAATATTCTCCCAGTTGTCCCAACTAGTCTAACAGGGTTATCTAAACAAATTATTTTATATTGGAGCATGCTGAAGATTTACTGAAATTTTGCGAGCTCTTAGCATGCACTGCAGGCTGAATAAATGTGGTTACAGTAACTTACTGTTTGCTAAATTATTATTTTTGTTGAACAAGAAATCTTTTTCCACAAGAACATGTTGACTGAACAAAACATTTTGTATTAAATAAACAGTGTACTTTGTGGCAATAACAGCCATTTTTTACCATTTAGCAAAAAACTAAAGTTTTTTTGGAAGGCAGATTCATCAGAAAATGACCTTCTACCAGATGCTTCTTACAAAAGGCTCTCAAAAGACTAAACATTAATTTGTTACACAATTATTTATATTAAGTCCATTACATCAGCAATATAAAGTGCTCTCCACATGGACTGTGTCCTGTCCTGAGTAATAAACCTCTTAAATGCTATTATGATACAATCAGAAATCCAACAGGAAGGCGCTTAAGACTCATTTCTGGAAAACATTCGTCGTGTCCGTCAGAGCAGGAAATGGATGAGAGCACGCTACAGGCGGCACAGGAAGCAGCTCACCTGACTCTTATCAGATATTTTCTTTCAGCTGAGGACAGATGTGTGTGTTTTTAAGAAACACTGTTTCTGTGCATGACTATTTGAAGCAATATTCTCATCAGTCTGGCTGCTTCTTAAGACTCATATGCTCATATAATTTACCTGATAATGAAAACCTCTGTCATCACTTACACACTCTATTTTGTTACAAGCTTTCCAGATTTTTCCAAAAACTGAAGTTACGATATTCCAAGTCCTCTGATGCCAAGCAGTAACTGTGTGAGGAACAAAGTTGGGATGTTATTCACTGAAAATCTTGACATCTGCTCTAGCTTCATTCAGTGGGATTTTGTTAATGGATCAGTTGATTTAGTTCACAAAACTTGCCTGAATGATTCATTCATAAATATGGCGTTTCCGTTTCTTGTAGAAGGTTTTTTAAAGGCTTTGAGGTTTTTCATTTTTGCTCATTGTTAAGCACTGCTACTGCAGAAACAGGCCTGGTTGGAGGGGGTAGATTGTGTGACAATGTATACAGCAGGTGGTCTGAAGACAGATGCACTGCCTGCTGAAGTTCAGAGCGGCCTGACAGAGTAAGACAGATAGAAAGAAAAAAGAGGAAGACTGAGAGGAAAAGAGAGAGAGAATGCAGGTCAGTGGTGAAGAAAACCACCTGCAGAACATTCCAAGCAGACCAGTAGCTCAGGTCAACCTTCACTTCACAGGAGACATTCCACCACCAAAAAACAGTCCATCTTCACAGTCTGTTACCCAGAGCAGCATTTGTCTCTCCAGATTTGGGCCCTGCAGAATAGTTTGACTGGCCAACTGCAGCAAATGTGCATATTTTCTATTCAAGCCTGAGATTTTGATCAGCACGATCCTGTGATATAACCCCTACCTTCTAAACAAGCTCTAGTGCATTTAAACAAGTTACATTATGTCCATGCTGAAATCCTAGCTATCCCAGCATCCATATTAGAGACAATCTTATGAAACACTGAAGTGGGGGCTCTATTCCTGCTACTGGCATTTCCTTAAATAAGGGTGCTGCTACACGCCCACCAAAAGGGTTCTCAGGCGCATGCAGGTTAACTAAACAATCCTGGAACCCGCATTTCCTGCATCGCTCTTCATAACTAAAGGTGAACCCACAGCATTGAGAACCGTATTCTGCCCGAGGTGTGAGTTTACTATCTGAATTTAATGAGATAAAAGTCTTCGCTGTTAAAGCAAAAGTAAACAGACATCACTACTGTAGTAGCAACTAGTCTAGATTCATAAATAACTATAATGAACTCCCTCTTTATAAATTACTCAGAAAGACTTATTTATTGCTTAACTGTAGGTTTTGAATGAGTCTAAATCAAACTTTGTAAAACAGCAGTTACTATATGAACACCTGGCATAAAAAACAAAAATATATCACCAAAATAGCACTGCCCAAAATATAGATGCATTTACAATCAATTAAAGAGGAGTGTGAAAGAACCATTTGGAGTGGGGTGGGTCAACTTCCTCACAAGACAAACCTAAACAGTTCCTGAACACCCTCACAGTGAATGTTACCATTTGCACTGCAATGACTCAACATTTTTTACAGCGTAGGTTGACTTTTGTTTGTTGATTTGTATTTGTTGTGCCATTCTTGGTGTGAAAAGACCTTGACTGTGTTAAAACTACTTTAATTCCCTTTTGAACCAATAGCACTCCAGATTAGCATTCAAACAGGAAGCAGTTTTCTAAACTGTCCTCATACTTTCTTCAAGCCAAATTCAGATGCAAAATCCAGGCTGCACAACATCACTGATATTCAACTGAGGTTTCAAAACAGTTCAAACAAACTGGGTCGGTGTAATAAATCACACTCAGAGTTCAAACGACGCTTTAGATTACGAAACATTATACAATACGTTATATATCATTACAGCTATCCACAAAAGAATCATCCCTCAAAAGCAATTCAAAACACAGAAAGTGTTTCTATCTTAGACAACACTCTAGCGCTGCCTATTTTTAAACTGTGGTCTAGATTCTTCACATTTTGCGCTGAGATCTTCACATTACGAACAGCATGTTCATCTAGTTACACCTGCTGTTTATAGTTGCATTTTTGCACACTGTCAAAAGCACTCATAACGCCTCATACACACTGAATAAAACTCTTGCTATATTACAAACTGCTATAGATCTCCATCTATAAAGCTTTTAAAGTCAAGGCAAGTCAGCAATGACAGATTCAGTTCCAAAGTGTGTGTCTATCCTGCTGAAATAATAACCAAACGTGTTAATCTGTCACAAAAGCACAGAGTCTTTGTGATGAACCTGCTTTACATGGAGCCACAATGAGGGGGATTTTGCATAAGATAGCAGCATACAGACTTTGAGACTCATAAAGCGCATGTCTGGCACACCCAACGTAAACATTTCTAATGGGGTTAAATGTAATTAGTTCTAACAACACTCACGAACAGCCAAACTGGGGGCGCTGCATTTCACTCCCCATGCAAACAAACATTCCTGGAATTGCGTCAGACAAACATTAAACAACCCCAGCAAACCTGAGAAAATCTGAGACAAAGAACCAGTCAGACAAAGAGACAAAACACAGAGAAACAGAGAAGGAAATCCAACACTTTCATAGTAGATTCACAAATTCTCTTTCAAACAATAGATGATGCACAAACGTTTAATCATAATTCTAAATTAATAAAAATTATTCTGTTTATTGAAAAAGCCACATGCATGATGCAGGTAAGCATCATGCAACATGCTATGTCGCAATAAATGCATGGAGGGCGTGTTTACAGTAGCACATGCCTTCCAATACGTTTTATAACTAGGTTATGTTTATATATTTAATAAGTTGAATAAATAGCTAAACATGACAAAAGAAAACCAACAATCCAGATTAATAACCGTTTAAAGGAAATATGCATTTACACTGAAAACAATGTATGAAAAGTTTAATTATTCTTATTCACAGAAAATACGCTGGTTATTCTCTGCATTCAAACTGAATTGAATGATAAGGGGCTTAAACACTCCCACACATATTAATGACAACAGTGCAGTGCTACTAACGTCACACCAGATTCACACTTACACTCCCTCTTCGTGTTCATCCATATGTCCTGTTCACTCCTTTCAGAGCAGCTCTGCTTTGATAGGTCCTGCTCTCTCTTTCTCTCTCTCTCTCTCTCTCTCTCTCTGACTCACATTGAGCGCATAACCGAAGTAAATGATCACGTCGATCTGCATGCGTTTACAAAGAGCCAATGATTCATCAGTACAGCAAACACAGCAAATCCAAAGCCAACAGCGTCAAACAACAGGAACAAGAAGTTTCTTACCCCGATGTCCTGGCAAAGTGGCTCAAGATGTGAGCCATTAGTGTTAAACTCTAAAGCCGCATGATCCAGGATCAAAGCTGGATTGTGCCGATCCACACACATACTTTAACAAGGTTAACATTGTCATTCCAGACCTCTTGCTCTTTTAATGGGATAATAAGCCCTGGATCAGGGAATGAGATGAAGTGATAACACTGGGATGCTGCTTGACGTAGTTGCCAAAGGATAGAAAGGAAGTCACCGCATGTGGAGGTTCGACTGCAGCCGTGGGGCAGGTGCGCAGCTGGGTCGCGCAGCTGGACTGATAGCATGCGTGCAGCTGCGGTGACCTGAGGCTTATACGCGTGACACAAAAACCATCTGTGCCCGCTCCGAGTCAACGAGATGTGCCAAATTCGTACCAGCAGGGCCAGTTCAGCCAAATGTTGACACCACACACACCGCTTTACTGAGATCACAGGTGTCAAGAGAAGCTTCAATAACCGCCCAGTGTGTCTGCCACAGTCTAGAAAAGACACCCAGACCGCCAGAACAGTTCCAGAGGGCGTCCAGACTAAAGTAAGGCCATAGTTAGTGTAAACACAAGGGATCAGATCCATTTTAATGGAATATGAAAGAACGTGGTCTAAAGAAGCTTTATAATGACTCTGTTTTAGTGTTGTTTTGACATTCATCATCTGACGCAAAAGAGTACGTTGAGAACCAAAAGAACTACGACAGCATAGCATCATTCCTTACACTTCCATTGACACTTATTACACAATGTTAACACATTCATTTAAACCTGTTCACGTCTGTAATTAATGCAATGCCACAAGCAATAATTATATGCACTGCAACAATTTCCACTAAAGCAAGAAATTAATCTAGTCAGGCAGTGGATGATAATCTGATCTCTCATCAGATTATGAGTGTCACAATAAGCAACAATTATAAAACAATAACAGAACAGAAAATCCTGCATTTATAAAAGCCTGAGGTACCAAAATCTAATCAAAATTTACATTAACTATATCTATAACGACTTCATAGTTTCCATGAAGTATTTGCTTACTTGGTATTTTTGGTCAGAAATAGGTGGTATTGGGTGGACAGGCGTTCCCACCCTAGAAGACAAAAATGTGTGTTTACCCAGTGCAAGAAGAGTCATCAATATTTATTATCTGTTCTGCCCGAAACACTGTCCAATTTAAATGCATATATCTGCTTTAAGAGTTGGTTTTGTCATCTTATAAGAATACACCAGTATATAGATGCATGTGGTAAAGCCACAAAACACCAGTTTTGATTTAATGGGAGCTCTTTAAGGGAGTGCTAGACAGAAAAGCTTACCACCAAGATGGGAGGATAAGAGAAATGAGAAAAGGGAACATCAGGAAAGGAACTGTTTCGAACCCAACCACTCCGCCCTGAGTGAGCGGGTTCATATGTGAGAGAACAGGGCTGGGTGATATATAGGGAGGTATGAGGGGGAAAACGTGAAACAGAGCGAGAGATAGAGAGAGAGAGAACGAAAAAGAGAGAGAGATCACCTGCACTGGAGAATTCATCATAAATTGGCAATGTTGAGGTGAGAGACTGAGGAACCACAGAAAGTAATTTATATATACAAGCCGCATGCGCATGGAATTTCAATGAGCTCTCCCAGCACTCCTGTAAACTTCTGACTTGTTTTCATGGAACTCATTTGATCTCAGTTACTGCCTCCCTACACACACAAGCAATGATAAACCCCTGACACCAATCCAGAGATGAGGAAAATGAAAAGCAAAAATCCCAAAAATTATAGATACACATTTCTCACAGTACTAGGGATGCTTTCCATTTGCATCATGGTCAACTTTCTGTCAATCCTGTCCTCTCTCATATTGTTTCTATAAATAAATCTGACAACAGCCCAAAAAGATTATAATAATACTAAAAAAACATTGTTTACATTAACGGTGTGATGTAAAAACAGTGTGACTCAGAAAACACTACATGCAGGCAACATGCACTGAACATGCCAACTAAGAATACATGCAGTTTTACAGACAGCCGACTGGGACAAAACACTGAGCTCACATTTGCCTCCAGGCAAAAATCTGAGTCAACTACATGAAAATAAATAAATAAAAAACAGACTGTCACTGCTATAAACAACACTCCCATCTGGACTGCACTAGTCCTTATCTCATGCATCTGAAATGCCCCAGACTACAAAGACCAGAAAAAATATGCATGCCAAAACTGTTTCCTTCCTAGATGACATTGCTGTACTACATATGACATTTGTTCCTCGGTTTTAATATACTTTCAAAGCTTCTCCTAATATACCATTGTTTAACAAAGATGTCATGGTGCATGAACAATTCTGCTGATCTAGGGTCAGTGAAATCTTAAGTAGGGTTGCAAGAACTAACTAACAAAATATACAGAAAAAGATACATTTTCTGCAACAAAGGTCTGGATTATCAGGGTATGTCCATGACGTCACTCCAGTAGTTTGCACACAAAAATATTTTTGTTATAAATTGTAAGATTCTTATTTGTTCTTTAAGCATTTTTGTTCACTGGTGAACAAAACAACAACTAATGCTAAGAAATATAACTTAACAATGAAAACGAACTGTAAAACCATAAACATTCGTTCAGACATTTACATTTGTTTTTACAGTCTTCAGTCTTAACACTGTTTAAATGACAGTATTGGGGAAAACGTGAAATAACATGCTTTTCAATAAGCAGAACTTACGTATCTTATTTATCGGATTAATCGTAAAAACTAATCGACAGAATAATTCAATATCATGAGAGCTGGTTGCAACACTAAACTTAAATCTCAACTTTCATTTCAAGCACAGTCACGTGCAATACAGAGTCATAGCCATATTTGAAAATGCATTAAAGCGTGATGAGAATTTAACGAATGAGTTTCCATTAAATAAAATGACTCAGTAAAGCAAGTTCTAAATATTTTGCTGTTTTAAATGCTGGTATTTTACAACACTTAGGCATTGTCCATTCATTAAAACGCTCTGACATATAATGTTTTAATGTAACATTGCTGGCAGAAAAAAGTATCAATCGAAAATTGAAACTACTGCATGATTGTGACAGTTTTTTTACATCACAGTATTCTTTGACAAGTTTGACAGAGTTGAAGCTAGTACATCTGTGAAATAGCGTACAAACATGCTTAACTTCACAATAAGACAGCGTCCTGGAGACAATCATTTATGTTTGCCTATACATATTATATATTATATATATATATATATATATATATAACATGCACTAAAATTCTCTGACAACCACCCGTTCCGATCTGTCTGTCCTGCAATATAGAGGGACTATTCATGACTGACTCACAACTGCCCAGCACGGAGCTTAAACTTCAATCACTAAAAATTAAACAGCACGAGTGGCCTGTTATCTCGCTCCAACAAGAGATCATCATCAATCGATCAGACAATGCGAAATAAAACGTACAAACCTGAAGGCGACTCTTCCTCCTTCCAGGGAATAATATTTGGGAGTTTGTGGCAATCGCGCTCTCCCTCCCTTTCTCTAGCGCACTAGATAGATAACGCTGATGTTGTTTTCACTTCCTCTTACCTCCTCCTCCCGGCAGCTGATTGGCTCTTGCGCTCCGGTCATCCACCAATCACAGCAATTACTGATCATTCACTAGCTCTTGGGGGGAAGCGTATCTACTACGTTTTGTTGTTCTAGTAAATATCGTAATTGCCGTGACCTTCACATATATTTAAGATATTTTTAGGCATAACAAATTAGCATGGAAATATTAATTGAAATTGTGACAATAAAACCTCAATTCTTCGTGTGATTATCGTTTAGGGGAATATCGTGTGTTAAGAATGTATGATTTTGTAGCGTAGAGAGACTAGCATCACTGTCAGGCAAAACACACTGCAGGTATATTTGGCTAAACATAAACATTTAAACATATTAATTATTAATTAAATATTAAAAATTAGTTTGTTTAAAATGTATTGTACAGATCATGTATTCATGCGGTATTTATAAATTTACTGATTTACTAATTTCATTATTTGAAGTTACACTTGCACTAACCATCATTTATCTACTTATCCATTCATACTTTATAAAGTAGAAATCTACTTTAACTTAGAGCTTTAATAAAGGATGTGGGGCATAAAACACGTCAGTGAGTATCAGTGTCTGAAACCTATTTGTGAGATTCATGGCTTGTCAGACAAAAAGGGAAACATGACACATAAACACACGTTTCTAATGCCCTGGGCAAAACTAGCACAAAGAGGATACAGAGGAACTGAAGAGGAAATATGAGAAACCAGCTTACACAAGAACATAGACATATACATTTTAGACTGAATATATGGACAACAGATTTAAAAATCACATGAACCAACTCCTAAAAATCATAGCCTGCATTTACGATTTGGTTTAATCACTTAATTAAGTTTATAAATTGATTTAATAATACTAATCGCTTTTTTTTAACTGTGTTTGAATGGTCTCTAATTAAAGCCGCATTATGAAGAACTTCTTTGATGTGATGATGCACTGTTTAGCTTTGCACAAAATGGCACATGTACTACAGCGACTGCTGCTGGACCGTGTTTCAATGATGAGGGACAACATCAAAGCAAAAGCTTTTTTCTTCTCTCTCTAGTGACGTAAAGATGTCATCCATTGTCACCTCTTCAAGAGCTGCTAATTGGCTGTTCTTACACAACACGGACAGATTTAAAAGCCCCAGATGATGGAAATAGAGATTTCACGTTTGTAATCTGAGAAAATCTAAATGATTAATCCCTTTACCTAAAACCAGATAAACATTAATCAGAATAAGAGTTGCATTTGTAAACAAACTCACTGGTTTATTTACATGAAATTACAGCATTTATGGCTTTACCTACCGTTCACTTGTAAATACCTTTGCAGCAAAAAAATCTAAAGCAGGTGAAATCACAACGCTTGAAACTTTCACAATGAAACATTCTCAAAAATGTTAATAAACATACATTCAAAAAATCAAGAGATTTTATCATCAGTCATAGACCTCAAGTCAAAAAGCAGGAAATCTGATAGAAAGGCACAAATCATAAGCATTTCATGCAACAGAAGGGATTAAATGCTCCCATTAATAATTAAACAGATTTGAGGATGGCTTGGGGAGCTGGGCAGAGGCCTCATCTGATAAAGCAGCGATCTGAAACACTGTTTCACTGAAGGCCTCATAATCTTCTATTATTAGCACTGACTTCAACCAGGGGAATCAAAACCACCAGCCTTGTTTCAGTCTGAGTCCGAGTCATCACTACTCTTGGCCTTTTGCTTCTTCTTTTTCTTCTTGTGTTTCTTCTTTTCTTTCTTCTTCTTCTCCTTTTTCCTCTTTTTCTTCTTGCGGCTGTGATTGGACGAGGAGGAGGAAGTGGTGGAGTCAGAGTCGGAGGTGGGGTCCTGCAGGAGTTGCCTCAGCTGTTGGATCCTGTGGTGAGTAGACGAGATGCTTTCAAAATCCCATCCATGCACCATATTTTAAAATGCCGACATGATAAAAGCACCTATAGCAACTACAAATTTTGCTTTTTAGTATGAAAAACACTTAAAGATGATTTAAGCACATTTTTCATTGGTAAAATGCATTCTCATATCCAGCTTAATATACACAGCCAAAGCGTTAACATTGTGGCACTATCAAAACATTACTGTTTGTCTGAGCATCCTAACCCATTAACCAATGGCATGGGGGAAATTGAAAAAGTCATTACTTTTGCAATTCTACGATGCTAGTGACACAAATTACCCATTTGTAAATCTTTATCTTATTTGTAAAAATAATTGTATTATCTTGAATTACATAAACTGAATTATAGTGCTTATTGACAATATTAGAGGAAGCAGAAAAAAACAATCTGACAAGCACAGTGACCTGAAGCTATTAACAATTCATCAGACCACCGCTGATCAGAGGGTTCTAGGGATCCACGTATCCTTGGGAACCACACGGCACACCATGTATTCGGCACAGATTCATTTTAGATTTACTTTCATTTTCTACACGCTGAGAAGATTGCATCAATTTTATAGCAGCTGACTTCCAACTTTTTTAACAAGCTACTCTCTGCTGTATTCTGATTAAAAAATTCCAACTGGCAGCCCTGGGGGAATGTTTAGTAGTTTCTCAGCCATAAATGTGTATTACAGCAATGTACGACCTAAAGAATTAACCATCGAAATGACCCACAATTGGTTTTCAACCCACATAGCGGTTTCTAATTATTCCCAAGCTTCTTGTCACCACATGGAACGTAATCACAGAAGAAAAAGAAGTTATGTAATCATCTATAGAAGATTCCTTTATCGTTCTCACACAATTCATCAGTAACGTCCTCAGAGAAACCTCTACACATCAAAATATTTTGCTAAAACTGCAATCTGTAACTTTTTATAGTTAAAAATCAGCTATTGAGCAAGTACATAATATATTAGTGTTCAAAATGGCCTTCTTACCCTGATTCACAACAATAAGTTTATAATAATATTAATGAAGCTCTCTGGTCCGATTTTGCAGGAAATGTTTGAAGATCCACATTGCTACTATATTGCATGTGTGGGTTTTGAGGATGGTGGAGGGTTTGTAGCTTGTTGTTACAGCAGTTATTTAGAATATAAACTTGTCATCCACATTAAGTAACAACTCAGCAAGTAACTTGCGATTTTTATGTTTCGAATAGAGGTGGCGATAGAGAGGCAAAAGTTACAGATTCCAGCTTTAATAAGCAGATCCTGGCCCCAAACCTGTTAACCCCACAGAAGTAATGTGGCATAATGTGACATGATTTTAATATTTTACAAGTGATCTTAATGTACCTGGTCTCTTTTTCATTGCGTTTGTTTTCTCTGATGATGTTGTACATGGGATCCTCATGTGCCTGTGAAAAAACAATGAAATTCTGATTTTTGAAGCCCAGAGGAAACACCATCAAAAAAACATCTTATTGAGCAGAAGAACAAACAAACTCACCAAGGAAACTATAATGTTTTATAACTACAGATTAAGGCTGATGTAACATATATCAGTGAAAATGAAACATTCAAAAACATAATTTGAAAATACATTAAAACCGCAACACTAGCTTATATCTGGGTAATGAGTACAATAACTCAACAGTGAGTTAGTAAGCTGCTAGCTTAGTTGTAGCTTCAGACCATATGCCCATCGAGAGTTTACTGACTGGCTAATATTGCACACAGAACTGGCAAAGAAATGGACGAATCTGTCACTTCCAATCTCATTGGCTGGCTGCTACATAGTTCCTGGGAGTCAAGGGTCACAGGTTTTAGGAATCTGCCAGGAAACTAACCCAGCTTTACCAAACAAGTTACCAACTATGCGTGTGTCTGTAACAATGGCTGTTTAAAAAACAATGTCCTGTCCAAGCTTTCAGTTACAATATGTCAATATGTCACATGTCTCTATTACTTTACACTGTTATGAAGACACAAGGCTGATTTAGCACACATATCAAACCATATTCAGTAGGACTAATCCATCATAGTTTAAATAGTCACAATTCTGAAATTATATAGAAATGCAAAAGGCCATTTTGCTGCACTCACCACTCTGAACTGCTCTAGTTTCTGATTGCCTTTGATGAAGAAAGGACATTCTCTGTCTCCTGTTCTGTGGCCATAGTTCTTGCACCTCCAGCCTACATACAATGCAAATGTGAAAATATCACTTTGACTATATACGGTTGTTACAGATGAGAGAAGACTCGTAAAGTACCTATAATTTAGTGTGCTGGCAGAGGGGCTGTTAAGCAAAGCATCTTACCCCTAGTGCTGCCCACTGCTTTGGGTGTGTGTTTAGAACTCACTACTCCCATGTGTGTGCACTAACTGGATGGGTTAAATGCAGAACACAAATTCCAAGTATGCGTTACCATACTTGATCTGCACGTCACTTTACTTATACAAAAATGTCAGACTCCATATCTGACATTAACTGAAGGTGACACTGACTTATTTAACTTAATATGCATTCAGAATGAAGAGATTTTTTTCTATATATTCCTTGGTTTAGTTATGGGTTTAAGCGAATACATGTGAATAAATGTGTGTGGTGTAGAAGCACCTAACCCAGGTGTCAAGCCTAAACTTAACATAAACTGTAAATTTATTCCTCAAATCTGATTGGCTGATTGGAATCTCTCATGTGACAGCTTCCTTACATTGCATGACCTTCACCTCTTTTCCCAGAGGCATCCACAGTCCTTTGGTGGGGGCATGAGCCAAGAAATTCCTTGCATCCTCGTTGCCAGGTGCTTCAGGAATACAGTCCTCTGGCTTCTCATCTTCTTCCTGCAAAAACAGTCCTGCATGTATCCCAAAATTCTTTAAACGTTTTTATTAATGCATTTTACACAACCTCTAATTAAATGCTATATAAGCAGAGGTGCTCAAAACAACTGGCACATACTTAATCTGGAACAGTTAAGGATAAACCATCACCAACCTTTATGAGGCCAGGGGGAGGATTTTCATAGCTGAAAAGGAAAATGAATAGAAAATAGATGCTTTTAACTCTAATATAGGCAGAGAATATAATATAATATAAAATAAAAATAAATATAATATAAAAATATAGGCAGAGAGAGAGAGAGCAGTCCAGTTAATTAATTCTTTTCAACGGCATAACAGACACAATTGACATTCTGCATATATACTGTGTTACTCACAAGGTTTCCACGTGTTTGATCTGTTGCACCTCTTGAATGAATTTTTTAGTTTGATTCTTGTATTTGTGCTCCTCCTGTTCTGACTCCCTGTGTCTCTTTCGTTCATGTCTGTCCTCTCGGTGTTCACGGCTACGTTTGCGATCGGACATTGTGTTTTTATTGTAGAGTCTAGCTGTTAAATGAATGACCGCATCGTGTGTGAAATAAGGTAAAGATTTTGATATACGTTTGTTTGTAGAAACGCAGGAGAACTACAGTTTGATTGTTTCCGGGTGAAAGAGCGATCTGATTTATGATGTCAAAATAAAAGTCATACCACAAACTTGTCCAAAGATTTGTTAAATACGTAGTAGATAAATCCAGATTGATTATACACAAATATCTTTTGTCTGGTTGCTCAAAGTGTTCAAAACTGGATATGTGGTTTAATATACGTAACACTGCATATTACTGAAAGCATTTTATTTAAATGACATAATTCAATGCCATAATTATTTAAGGCGTTAACTGGGTCATTTTTACACACCTGCCTGGATTTCATCTCTATAATTATATACTTTAGGTAACTTAATCATTTAATTCACATGTAAATTAATTTAATTTACATTTTGTTTAATATATTTTACCAAATTAATATAATGTAACTACTATATAACTATTATGTAATTTTGAATGATGTCATTTATAAAAAACCCTAAAATTATTTGGTAATTATAATGTACTACCTCTTCTTATGCATATCATGTTTGTCTGCTTTAATTTTAAAATAAGGCATATTGCAGACTGAATTATAACAGCATTTCATTAAAAATTCTAAAAAATTTAAGTCTTAAATAAACAGACAATTATTTACATCAACAATTAAAATTTTATTTAAAATATTCCAAGTCAAAAATCCAACCTCTCTTTTCAAATGAAGAAAGAAAATATTTAATGAGTAACCAGTAAGTAAAATATCTTTGGTCTTTGCTATATAATATGAAGGCAAATAGGCCATCAAAATGTAAACAACCAGAAAAAACAGCCCCATTCCTGGTTTCAGTTTGTAAGCCAGTGTAAAGACAGTTTCTCTTTCAATATAAAAATGCTGATCCAAAAATACTTCTGTGGATACAAATGTGTGAAAAATTCAAGTGTACAAAACCAACCACACAACAGATAAAAAATTGTTTATCCTTATTGATAAAAGAAAATTAGACAACACAAAAATAAATGGCAAACATTAAAAAAAGTCACAGCATAGGTCTGTAGCACAAATGATAACCATAAAATGCAACACAGTCCTTCAAATAGTCAAATTTTCCATCACTTGTGTACAAAGGATTTAAATACAGACACTTGAAAAGAAGGAAGACAGACATTGTGTTCAATATAACCCTGTTCCAAAGGCTGGGAACTACATAAACGGGCTATTGACTCCTCCACTAGGTGGCGTAGTAACACATTAAGAAAAAGCCATCAACATCCTTCAAGCATGATTTCAACACTGACTGAAAGTGGGCCAGAGATGCCTTTGAGACATTCAGAGAGAGGATAGAAAGTCTTTCAGGCCACCCTTCTTGCTCTGCTGTTTGTCTTCCAGCATAAGAAGTTTTTTAAGTCGGGCAAATGGTGATGATTTCGCACTACCTGTCTTTGATGATGATGAACTGGAGTTCAAGGAAACTGACCTGCAGAGAAAGTCTTTTTTTATTAAAGAGTCTTCAGCACAAATGTGATGTCAGGTGAACTGTAGTAGTAGTTTACCTTGGTGTTCCACACGGTGTTCTGTCTGATGAGGCTGACTTTGGTGTTGCTCTGTTGGCTGACTGTGGAGTCCTGTGTTTGCTCGCACTCCATGGGGTGCCGTGGCTTCTCGACAGAGTAGCCAAAAATTCCCTGTTCGTTCCTGGTTGTCGGGACATCTTATTACAGGTGTGGCAAGTGGCCATCTGAAAGACAACATTCCTCTTGTTAAAAATCCATGAATAATTCTTGACTGTTTGACAGGGTATAAATTTAACCTGATGTGGAAACCTTTAAAAAGGACATTTGAATAATGATCAAAGGTTTGAAATAAAGGTGAAGGATGTCTGTGTTTTATCAACACACCCCACGACCAACGCAACCATGCCAGCTAGCTGTGAGACTTCACAGGTGCTTGTGGATCACAAGTCATGCTAACATGCAACTGTTGCATATGAAACCAATGATGAAAGATCTCAGATTATGGGTGCCAAGTGTCTCTCAAATAAGCATTTCAGGCTCTCAGTTTACAAAGACTCAAGTTAATTGTTCTATATTTACACACTGGCTCACACAACCTCAGACAAAAACACAAAATTAAAAACAACAGCAACAACAATACAATATCACAAGCAAGTTACTGAAACAAATGTACAGTATACAACAAGCCTGTTGCTTTCATCTGGTGTTAACAATGTCTAGCACCTCTGACAGTTCACACCTCACACGTCACGTGTGAAAATGCGCACTAAATACAGCACGGTACACACCACTGACGCGCTGTACGCGTGTGCTGGAGGCCACTGCAGAGAGCCAGAAACTGCCAGAGACAAGCACTAATTTAAGCCAACCCACCAATGGGCTGCAAACATAACTTACAATACAATAAGAGGAACTGTTACACACATTCATACAAATTAATGCAGAGCCACAACTACCACTGAGGGGCACATGCCCTCCTAATATTTAGATTTAGTGCTCAAATTATTATATTTGGGCTGCTACAGTTTTGAAAATATGGCTACAACCTTTCAATGAATAAATGAGAAAAGTCAGCACAATTCTAGTTTTTGAGCAGAAAAAAAACTCACCGATACAAAGGTAGTCATTGCTTGTTGAGGGTAACAGGTGGTTGAAATGTAGATGATTTTAGATGATCCAAGCATACAGGTGAAAGTAACTGTTTACTACAGCACCCTTCATGTGAGAAGATATAAAGAGTAGGCATAGCCAATCAGCTGCTGGGGGGAGGAGTCTGACTGACTCACTCTTGACTCTCATTGGTTACTGAAGGTACACTCTGTAATTTCCCAGCAATCCTTTATGAAATTCCATAGACATTAAGCAAAAGATTTATATCAATACAGCTACATGCCTTATAAAAATTGTTATTCTGTCAGTTTATTTAATAAAAAGAAAGTATTTAACTAAAACAGTTAAAACAGTGACTATACTAACCAAACCGATTTAGGAAAACATGACACCAAGACTACAGCAGAAATAGGAAACGCAACAAACTACCAAAGTACTACTTATAAAGTCACACAACTCACTCCTAAAATAACTTTTTCTCCATGATAAACATCTGACCATTAAAGAGTCATAAACACCAGTCAAAGATGTCTGACACTTGACTGGAAATATGACTGGAAATATGAAACATAAAAGTGGACTGAGGGGCACATGAGAGAGATGGACAATGTACAGCAGTAATTCCCAGCTGGAAATGTACTCCAGTGGGGAATTAGAAACATTTCAATTTAGTTTAAACCATAAAACAAAATTATGGCTTAAAATAAAAATAATACAGCTGGCAGTAAATTTAAACAATCACAAATCATATAATGCTTTTTGTAGTTATGTAAGGCTTTTAAAGGGAAAGAACACAATATAATAGATGTAATTATTAGGTTCAGAAATTTGTGACAAGTCCTATTCTTTTCCCATCATCTGTCTCAGTCAAAGAACTGAAACATCCAACCACATGCTGCTATAAACACAAAATCACAGCATTCAAAGCACTTTTGCAATAAATAAACAACATCTGTTGATGTTGATGATGTGTTTTGGTCACAGCCAATATGTTTCTTCCTCAAGTTTTAATAATAGTTTAGTTCCACAACAGAATGATTGCAAACTACTTTTATTTGTGTTATTCCCCTAAGATCAGAAAACTTCTGAAAGACAAACAAGCTCTCAGTTGCCTTACAGGACAGAAAACTTCCTGTAAGGACTAGGACAGAAAAAGTCCTAGTTCCTGTACTTCATAGTATTAACTTCTTAAATGTGAATTATCTGTGACCACTTTATGATAAAAGTAAATTAAGTTCAGTGAGAGTTTAAGTGACGGTAAAATCGGAAAATCAGGACAGAGCAGGAATGGCAGCATATAGATGAATGTGATGCAGGGTGAATGTCGTATGGAATGCTGGAGACTTCCAACAACTTCTACTGCATCCAGGACTTCCAACATTTGAAAACCTGAGCCTGAGAACACTAATGAAAACGCATTTGAATACATGGGTTTTACTTCATTTTTAATTTAAATACTAAAATAGTATTAATAGTATTAGTATTAAAACAGTACTAAAATAGTATTTACTAATGTCTCCATTTTGTTTCTATGACGGCATAATAATTTGTGTTACCACAGTATTATTTGGGGAAAATATATTTTAAAATGTATCTAAAACTTCAATTTATATCTTAACCTTTTTAAAAAATCTTTTGTAATCCTAAATTTGGATTCTTTTCAGGTTTCAGGTGATTTTGAATCACAGCTCTTTAATACAGCTTTTTCGACCAAATTGTATACATGATTATTTCAAATTTATTCACTAATTACTTAATAATTCACACATTAATTAAATATTTTTTTAAAATTCAAAATATTTAAATTGCTAAATAAATATTGGTGACATGCATGTACATAAGGATACATAAGCCAGTTCTTCGCAGCTACAGGCTTTGTAAATGCCATCGACATGAGCGGTTTATACTGGCTTTAACTGAACCATCCCTCACTTCCTTAACATTTACTAACACTTTCCCTCACTCACACACACACATCAATCTAGCAGATGGGCTCTTTGTTGTCTATTAATAGTTCAGGCTCCTGAAATACCCTCACCCTGCAGCCACAAACCAGGCTGGGCTGTCTGCTCTGACCTTGCTGCTGAGATTCTAGCTTGCATAGCTGCCCTTGATATACAATCCCAGCTGTGTGTGTGTCTGTGTGTTGAGCTATTGATATGTGGAGACCCATCTGCTTTTCAGGGCAATCGATCTGCACTATGTCCATCCCCTCTGACCAAACACAGAAAAACTGCAATACTGACTGTTTCCCTAAGAGAAAAGAGCATGTCACACACCCCTTGCATCACACACACACACTGGAAAAATCAAGGTTGGTTGGCACAGAAGCTTCCCTAAAAGTTCACAAACAACAACTAAGAATCTATATGGAAACTTCCTATCACAAGGATGATAACAACCAAGGAATATGATGACTTTGTGCAAATTGTGCTAAATTTGAATTATTGTGTTCCAAATACTAGATTGTGGTAAAATACTAAAGAAGTTTGCACAGTGCACTATTTTCAGAATTTTTCTGAGTGCAAATGTCAGTAAATATTACCCATAATTCCGTGCTCAAGGGAAGAAGGTATTTTGACGGTTCTCTTTAACCTTTTCAGGTGTACAAAACATGTAAGCAACGCAAAATGTTACATAAAGCAATAGCAGCATTTTAAACAGCTTTTCCCCTAAAATCAGCAAAGAAAATGCAAATAAGTCTACAAAGCTTTGTCTGGGCCTGACCAATATATGTTGAAGTATATGATTTTAGTATGTAAAATGGGGACATTGCCTTGATGTGACCAGCAAGGGCCCTGCTATCCGTACTAAAAATGAACCTATAAAATAAATTGGTGAAGTCAGGTTGTATTCATATCCAGACACCATGTATTACGTTTATATTTTTATCGGCGAAGATGAAACAGACAATAATCCAGCTCTGGCAAACCAGTACATAAGTGCATCAAATACCTCACTAAAGACCTGGTGGAGCTGTCACAAGCCACCGGCATGTCAAGCATTTGCACAATCAGAGTCTGGCTCTCTCTGACTAATTTAAAAGTTCAATAACCAGTGAGCTACCCCACAGCCTTCATATGACCTGAAGCTTATTACTGAAAAAGAAAAACTATGAATTAATATTTGACCAATGAACCATTCAGTTCATTCACTAAAAAACCAAACATCAATAAGATTAGAACAAAAATAAACCCAAAAACATTAAATATTTAAAATTAACATACAACTATCCCCATCCATTCAATTATTGTTTTTTAGACAAGCACTTTTAAAGTCTGCATTAAAACATTTGTCTATAAAATGCTGCCCAAAGTTATTCTAAATATAGAGTTTACTTAATGTTATTAATCACGAGTCTTTACAATAGGACAAATATGACATGATATTCATGTTAATTCCATTCAAATGTGATAAATACAGAACGAAAAGTTTCATGACCTATGAAGGAGATTTTTGCCTGTCAGTTGGTTTGAATGAAAATCTAAACGCAATTCTAATACATCCTGCATTGTGGAGCAATGATAATAAAAATGAACCTTTCTGGCATTTGCTCTATCAGGCTCTTTTGTCTGGCAAGGATCTTCATCTCCAGTAGAGAAACAAATGTTAGCAATGTGTTCAGCATCTAGCAAACTAACAGCTCCTCCTCCACCCCAGAACCACAGGTCTCTCTCAGTATCACTAACACACTGTGTATCAGTGTAAACCAGCAGGAACATCAACATAAAGGAGCTTCTGAGGGAAAAATACTTCAGATAATGACATTTAACTAAACACATCTGATCACCCAAGCACAACAACATTTAAGTGTCAAGAATGGGGAGTGAAAAAGGAGCGTTCCACTCTACATCTTAGAGGTTCTTATTTGAGGCTAAATGAATCATTTTAAAAGAAGTGTCTCTGTGTGTGATGAATGTCCCCCTACCTGATGAATGATCATTAAAGTGTGTGATAATCTATAACCATAACTTTAAAAAGGAATCAGTCTCCTGGTACAACCTCTAAACTATTAAACCGAGGTGTTCCCCAGCTTGCCCTAAAGTTCTCCAGAGGGTATCAGCACTACAAGTACACTCATGGACTACATAACAATGTAAGTGGAAAGTCAATAGGAACTGCCTGTAGGGCCCCATTAATGATTCTGTTCCTGTCAGGCAGAGGAGCAGCCAAAATGCTTAAAGGAATTTTTCAAAATATCGACACAATGTCTGGATATTGTAATATGTAATGTTGTGCATTAGACTGTTGGCTCGTGGCCCAAAATTATATTACTGGTGGGTTCTAACAGGTCACTTTAAATACCATAAAACATGGGAAGTAAAATAAAATATGACCAAGACTACATTAAATGAAGGTTACCTCACAAAATGGATAAACACTGGTTGGCCAATCACAATGTGTTTCAGGCAGAAAACTACTGGCTGCCTATGTAGTTAATGAACTACATAGTTAATGAACTACATAGTTAATGAACTACATAGTTAATGAACTACATATTCTTTTACTTAATGAACTTTTTTACTTCTTTAAAATAAACAATTTTGGTAATGATTTGGGTTATCCATTCATATCCGTTTGAAATGTCTATTTCTAATGTTGATCCTTTTCTTCCTTTTGTTGATCCTCTGCTTGACTTTCACTGTAACACTGTTTATCCATGTAAACAAGAGTTTCCATCTGGTGTACATGTATCTATCTAAAGTACTGGCGCTTAAGACATTTAGAGGCAGGACTGTGTAGGTATTGTGACAGAACCCCAGCAAATAAACATATCTTTATATGTTGAACTGGCCTCACCAGAGTGTTACAGGCTCTTTTAAACTTCCGGAGCACTACAGTCTGTGCAGTGCTGAGTCTCTTTCCTGACGACTCCTTTTTCAGAAGTCTTCTGATCCTCGCTGTGGGCTTCCGCTTGGGCCGCAGTCGCACCCGATGGTTGTCCGGCTGGCGCCATTGGAAACAGAACGGGCAGAGCACGGATTTCGGCAGGGCGGCAGCTGGCGTGGAAGGCAAAATATAGTGGAGGTATAGTGGAGGTATGGACATGGCAATCATCTGATGTTATGCTCTATTCTGAGGGTGGTTTAGTATTTCTTTCATGTATTGGAATAAAGCTCAAACAACTTTTCCAGTGTGTGGTCATTGTACCCTGCTGTTGGGCTGTCTGTGAGCTTTGCAAAGGCCATAGAAACAGATTCTGGTTTTACAATAGGAAATGTGGTTGGCATTACTGGGTTTAACTTTATTCTATTTCAAAACCAACTTTCTATGAGTCTCCACTATTCAGTCTCCAGAGTCTAATTATAGACAACATTATAGACAGAAGAAGAAGTTTATTAATATAAAAAACAAAGCCATAACTTACCATCCCTCTGGTGTCGTCGCCTGTAATAAAACAGGAAGTAAAAGGGTTAGACCTTAAATCTCAGACATTAAAAGTTACACTTTCAAATGTTCAGATACTGCAGCCTCTAAATTATTTACAAGCTTGGTAGAGGTTTTGCATCCAGCTGATAAAGTTTGTTTATATCTTATGGGTGTCCACATAGCACACAAGATAAAAAAAATTGGAACAGATAATGAGGAAATACAACTTTCCACACGCTACACAATGCTGCTTTCTGGAACTTTAAAGCAAAGCAGGCAAAAATACTGGGGTCGGAATACTGTACAGTACACAGTGGACGTCAGTATCTTAAACGCATGATCGTGACTTAAATTTCCCCCGAGACATTGTGTGTATGCAGTCTATTTTGGAACATGATGCTGTTTTGACTGCCTTCTTCATCTAAGCCTTTATAATCCTTTCCAAAATACTTCACATGCTGCTGTTGTTGTGTCACGTGTATGTTAAGAGGGGCGGGGTTTTACTGTAATGCACTGACCCATCTGACACTGTAATGTAGATGATTTACAGCCCACCCACAGAACCTGGGACAGACGCCTCTGTCCATTAGACAGCCATGAAGTACTTTCAGAATAACATATTTTCGATCTGTCTGGGGGAATTAAACATGTCCATTAACATTTTCTGTCAATTGTATCAATGTGCAAAAATACAATAACAATCTTCAAAACATTTTTTGCTTTCTTTCCTTCTTGATCTATTTACTGTTTTACAAAGAGATAATAACTGCACAGTCAGCTGAAGAGGTTTATTTTACAAAAACACTGTCCAAAAGTATTAACTGCACCTTTATAAAGATGGTGTAGATGTAATATAACTGTAATATAACCACGTCCCCTTCATTGCAATAATTTAATTTAAATAGTTTCTCTCTTTAGTGTGTGGATCTATTTAAGGGCTCTTTTTACAATATTTTTTTTTTTTTACAACATTTACAATGTGCTATCTCAGCAAGATTATAATAGCAAAGCTGTTAAGGCTTAACTGATTTACATTTGTAACGCAATGAAGTAAAGAATGAGAATAATGTCCAGTTAACGCGACTGTAGTAAAACAACATAGCGTGTCTTTCGATGGCACAGGCGACAGCTGTTGAGCGGATGTTTCATTCATCGGGACATATTAACACGGATGGTTTTAAAATAAGAACACAGCCTTTGCACACTTCTTAAAATGGGCTTGTGAAGACTCACATGCCTCCATTAAACAGATTCTGGTAACGCACATGATATGAGTCAGTGGAGGTTTACTGTACTAGCTGAGCAAAACAAGTGGACTTTCGGCACACTTAATCCAGGACCAGTATGCTGAAGACTAAACATGACTAACTGAGAACACAACACGTTTAGTAAACGACCCCTGGTAAGTTATGAAAAAGAAACTGAAGTGTCCAAAAGTGTCCGTCCCTATATTTTACTCATTGACTTTCTACCACAATTTTCCTGGCCTTTGTGTGCGATGCAGAAAATTGAGTTTTAGTTATTTTTGGAAGGATTCAGCTCCCAAACTTGGGCCTCAGGACGAATGTTTGTGACAAACACTCACAGCACAATAAAACTACAATAATATTGTTTAAGATTAATGTAATTATGATTATTACACCAAAAAAATCAATCTACCACAGTAGATACGTAAGTACAATATAACTACACAAACTAGGATGATTAAGACTGCACGGGTGGTATCAGTAACATATGGAGTGTAATCTGGGTGGTACAAAAATTTTGTGGTAATTTACTATAATACGTGTTATAAAGTCTAGATCAAGAGTTGCCTGGCATCTACTGGTGACTTAATGGCACAACAACAAAAAACATGAGCAAATGAGCAAGAGTTGCGCTATTAATAATGCAGCATGTTGTTAAGCAACAGAGATCGTGGGCCGTGTAAATATGAACGTTAAAGAATATTTAAAATAAAAGTACTTACATAAGAAACCGCGATTCTTCGGGGCAGATGTCTTTGTAAATCAGAGAGGCGTTTACTAAAAACCCTTGGGTTGTCGCATCTGTTTTTACAACCATATCTGCTTGAAAGAAACCGTAGCCTTTAATACTAAAACAGATTAAAACTATACTGTAAACTAATTTACGAATCGATGTTTTATTGGACCAACGTGACTACAGGAAAATAGTGTGACTGTTCCGTCCTGCTTCAATATTACCCAGAACACCCCGCAATGAGAGCGAGGAATTATGGGAGTGAGAGTTTTTCTGGAGTGCCTGCGCTCAGGCCAGCTGTAAATTTTCCAATAAATTAACATTAAAAACTGTCATTTACTCAGACTGTAGTTGATTCTGAGAAATTGTGTATTAGTCTGTACGTATTTAAACGACAGTGTATATTAATTTTGCATACCATCATTAAAAATATTTTTTTAATATATTAAAAATATATACGTTGAAAAGCATGTGTAGGATGAAAGATGTGGAGGATGAAAAAACAATAGATGAATAAATAAGAAAAAGAAAGCAAGAAAGTTACATGTTAATTTCCAACTACATTTAATATCTGCCATTGTTTTATTTTACTTTATTTTATCTTGTTTATTTTGAAAATACAAAGTAGTTTAGAAAAGAAAACGGAAAAAATAATGCAAACTATGGTTGTTTTACGTGTCAGAAATCATATAAAACAGAAACGTGAAGATACAAAAATACTCGACAGGTTATCTTTCAAAAAAGAGCGAAGATTGAGAGAATTGTGCTCGTAATTGCTGTAGCTGAGGGACTTAAAGCCCTTTCTAACCCATTTAGGCAGTTACCAGAACGGATCCCTCCTGGCCCGCTTGTAGCGTCGCTTCTCATAGATCACAGAGAGCAAAATCATCACACGGACCCAAGTGGCCAGAGGCGCTGCGTCTATGAAATTGGATATTTAAAGCCAGCAGGGAAACAGTTCACGTTCACTCTCAGCGGCGGAGGGAGTGAAACGTGTTCTGTAACTGACTATAATAATCTCAGGGTGTAGATCTGCGTAAGACGCTTCTTGTAACGTGACCGGGAAGAGAACAAGATGTGGATTGATCGCTCGACGAGCGCGGAGGCTTTTTTGGCTAGAGGGTGTCCGCGAGCGCTCACTCCGGAGCGCGACACTGGTGCGTCGTCACCTCTCAGCAGAACTCCGGCTGCAGGTAAGCGCACACCGTCAGCACAAAAAGCTGCTGGAAACAAATTTTTAGGATTTATTTGATTTATTATTATTACTTATTATGACCGACGATAATTCTATCTGATAGACAGATGCTGTTATTGAAGAGTGCAGGCGTATTTCTTTCGGGTAATGAGGAAATGCATAAATATATATAAATAATATATAAACTTGTGGCAAGGAGTAAAATGATTGCTTTTATGTTCATTTCTTAGGTCTTTATTTTAAAACCCGTTTTAGATTGAAGCCTATATATATAAACCACGTCTGTCCTTGAACATGTTAATTGTGATGCAGAAATGGTGATATACGTTGTTCCTGAATTCAATACGTTGCATGTCGGTGTAATTCACAGCAAAAGTACGCAGGACGGTTTGTTGCGCTCTGTTATTCATTATACCAACCGTGGCTTTTTAAATAAAAGCACTCGCTTATAATAAAGCTTATCCCCTTCACATATTCAAAATCGAGAGAGAGATGAAGTGTGCTGTCAGCGTACTGGAAACGCTAGACCGCCTTGTAGGAGGCAGAAAGCTGAGTGAGTCTCTTAACGAATATGTAATGCAACACCGACTGTGATTCTGCTGAGACCTGCGAATGAAAGTTCAAGAGGTGCAGAGGTCCTTGTGAGGCGCTCTGGTGAAACTTGCAATCCTGTTATATTTCTGTCAGTGTTCACCTGAAATGTAGATGCAACATTTAGACACGCATTTGAATAAAGGGCAAGAGAGTCAATTAGCACTTTATAATGCAACTGCCATTTAAATGTAGTTGGATGTTCTTACATGGTAATTTTGCTCCCTGCTTTGACTACAAAATATAAGTAATTACAGCTATATTGTTTCTAGATTTTCTGTAAGGCTGCTTTACTACAGTGCAAAACTGTGACAGCGGTATAGAATTTAAAGGTATTAAAAATTCTAAATTCTGATTGGATGAGTTCTGATTGCGTTCGAAGTACTGTAAAATTACTAGAAGCTCACATCTCTGTTATATTGTTATGTTACCAAGTTGTTGTGTTAACGTAAGCATTTACCTTACATTTGCACATTTGGCAGATATACGTATTTAAACAGGCTACAGTTATGACAAGTATAAAGTATTACTTGACCAAAATAGTTTTTTCTAATAATTATTAGTAATAAATGTATTTTTTAAACATTAGTGTGTTTTATAATTTCTATTAGCTTTCTCACCATATAAAATATAAATTATTATAAATGGAATAAGCCACCTTAGTCTATGCAGTACAGTGATTTTACCAAGAATAATGATTTCAAGAGTGCTTGTTTATTAAAACTTTGGCTTTAAATCCGTATTCAAAAACATGTTTATTAGCTCTATTCAGTCTTCCTGTCTATCAGCAGAACAAGTGTGGCACATTAGATGTTGTTTTGCATATAAGTGTGGAATTTGTTTCCTTTTTAGATTTAGAATATGCTGCCAAAAATGAATTTCCTCCCAGATGAATTTCTGATGAAAGCGATTACAGCACCTCCTTTTCAGAAAAACACCTTGTGTTTCAAAAGAGATTTATTTTTACTGTGTATAAAAGAGACCTTGTCAAACATTCCTATAAGCTATTGTCTTTTAATAAGTGCCTATGCTAAACTATCCACCAAATTGTTGGTATCGCCTTGACCACTGAACACTGAATTGCTTGTCAGTAGGAAATGAAGTTTTCTTCAGATTGTCTAGTGTGTATGTCAATGAAAAAATCTCTGAGCCGTGAACCAAAACCTGCAGAGGAAACAGCAGGTGCCTCCCTCCCTTATCAACACTGAAATGAGTTTCTGAAAGAAAGTATCAGTCGTGATATTGTTATATTTCTCTTACTCAAACAGACTCTTCAAAACAGCTGGAACATTGCAAAGAAAGGTCATTAATTGTAAATGCCGCAGCAAGCGAGTCTATTGAACTGCATCAAATTCCTGCTCCTGGCATTCTCGCCCCTCATGTCGCCCCGCATGGGATGCAGCGTTGCAGATTTCATTGCAATGCTGTGCACAATCTGTTTATGGAGACTAAATGGCCTTTGTTATTAAACAGGGATGAATCAGAAAAAAACTTCATTTCCTACTGACAAGCAATTTAGTGGTTCAGTGGTTCAGTGGTCAAGGCGATATCAACAATTTGGTTGCTCTTTACAGATGCATTAGAAGCAAGGAATTAACAGAGAGAATTTTCCATTTATTAATAGTTCACCCAAAATCCTTTCCACCCAAAAGTTCTGCCATCATCAAGTATTTTCAAAACTTGTATGACTTTCTTCTGTGAAACTTAAGAAAAGAAATGCTTTTTTACGCAATAAAAATAAATGTGACTGAAGCTGTAAGTCCTCCTCGAAAAATCCCTTCCACAGAAGAATATCATGCATTTGGAAAAACAGGATAAGTAAATGATGACAGAACTGTAATTTTGTGGAACGATGCACAGTGCCCTTTTCAAATGTGGTTATTTATTATTTATCATAATTCAGAATGGCACATCATCTTCAGTTTTGGCACATGTCCTTGCAGTGTGTTACAGTATTTACAGTATCAAGCTTCTGTCATTAAATTTTTTAATAAGGCTCAGTTAACTACAATTAGCTTACATCACATGACGAAACAGAATGGGTCCAATATGACTGCTGGTTAAGCCGTTACATTTTTTCGCAAATAAAGAACAGGCGGCCCCCTCACTTTCCCAGGCCAATTGTTTATAGATCTGATTAAGGTACAGTTCCTGTCACTAGAAAGTGCAGAATGGCTGAGACTGGTACATAAAAAGGATGTTTGTTGAGCCGTGCATTGCAGTGGGCTTGTAGAAAACTGGACAACCATTGTTTTGCCTACAGGAAGAACTGTAGGACCATTTGTTTTGGGCCCTTCAGAGAACCAAACACAATGGGCTCTCACACTGACCCCAAGGCCCTTGCCCACGCTCTCGGTCGCAGCTCCGTATGCCTTTATATTGCAGGAAAGGGTCTTCAAAGTGCTTGTCTGAGCAAGAATGCATAGTCATTCACATTGCTTTTGGTCCTGATTGCTTCTTTGTGGAGCTCAGCTATTGTTTTTGGTGTGTACAGTACAGCATTGTTACCACGCATGGTGTAATAAGTCAAACAAGGAGAGGGGCCTTAGCAGTCTTCTTCAAAGAGGCAAGAGCCATTTAGAAGGCAGGACACGTATGTTTTAATCTGTGCTGTCACTGTGTAAGCATTACTCATTAGCTTACATCAATTCTTTAATTACAATTTTACAATTAATCGCCTGTGGCTACTTCAGCAAAGCGTACAAGCTTAGTTTTAAATCCATTTTATTGTTGCACTGATTAGCAGTCCAGATAAGCAACGGAGTAAATGGCTAAATGGATGGCCTACTTTGGTCTTAAAATAATTTAACAAAAAGTAGCGATTCCAATTCGGTACTCTGGATCACTTAAAAAAGTGACTTTTGATTTGGCTTCAGTGTGAATTCAGATTCAGATTAGGTGAAGCTTTTGCTCCTGTTTTCTCCCTTGTTTGAAGTTATTCATTGTAGGGCAATTCACTGTACTTTTGCTCTTACAAGTGCCAGGCACATTTAGAACAACACTCTTCCATATTATCTGACTGAGTACAGACCGGGTTTCACCATTTTGTCAGCATGCAAGTTTTTCCTGCCAGCTACTCTTTCCGTTCACCTTGCTGGGTCGTCCTTGGACCGCTAAGGCATCATGCGCTGCGTGTCCCTGCAGCTTCAGAAGTAGGTTGGACCCATTTAGGAGATGTGAGATTTCCTTGCATGCTGTCCTTCACCTTAATGGATGGGGGATATAGTATGTCCAGTGCTATGTGAAAATATTTAGATTTAATTCTCAAAGACCACAGTAACCTAAATGTATGAGTCAAAGGCGTTTTAATCTGAATGTTCTGAATTACAAATTTTGTCACCGTGATGACCCCTCTTACTTCTGCCTCTGGGATTCGCATACCTGTGATAAAAATGGAAATGCTACACTCCATTTTTGTTGGATATGTGAGGAAGGCTCTCGAGAGATTCTCTGTCTTTGCTGGAAGGTGCCTTATGATGTCATTAACCTCACTTAATGCAATTTGGGCCAGAGTGGCTGTTTTCCCCTGGCGTGGTCATGTGTGATAGGTAGGGCTACTCTGATAAGATGAAACAGAAAAGCTATTTTCAGTGTTTGTGATAAATGTGGTGTTCAAGGAATGAAAAAGTATACCCTTCCCCACCNNNNCCCTCCCCCTTTCTTTCACTCCATCACTTCTAATCTCTCCTCCTCTTGTTTCCCCGGCACTCATTACACTATCTTTATCTGTTTTGCAGTTGCAGTGTAGCAGGAGAGGTGGAGGGGATGAAGGTGACCTGTGGCTGGGCCAGGGGCTGCAACACAGGACATGGGAGCTGCCTCACACTCCCGCTCGTGTCTTGTGTTGCAGCCAGTGGAACTGCTGCACTGTCCACATCAGAGACGGAAGCATCACATACAGCAGGATTCACATACAGCAGGATTCACATACAACAGGATTCACATACAGCAGGATTCACATAAAGCAGGATTCACATACAGCATGATTCACTGTCAAAATAGAGATTCTCATCTGCTATCAAAACTCATGATCATTTAGATTCTGAATAAAAGACATTCAAGCTTATGAAAAGTGCACATTTAATGCAAAAACATTTTGGGTAATTGGAGGAATAATTGTCCTTTTTATAATCATGCACAGCAGTAAATGAGGTAGAATGATTATAATAAACTGCTTAAAAAAGGAATTTAACATTGTTATCGCTTTTCATTATTGCTTTAAAAAACAAATAATTGTAGAAAGCTTAATGCTAGTAATATCTAAAAAAATACTTTTTCTAGTAGCCAAATGACACATAGTGACATAACCAAAATTAAGGGAGCTATTTTGATGTCATGCGACATAAAAATAGGAAGTGATATCACTGAGAGGACCCTGTAAACCATTGTGACTGTCACAATGTCAATGTGACCCATTTAGGAAAGGACAGGTTGTTATGTGGTGTATTTAAACAATCATGATATTTATTAAAAGAACAGGTCGGAAAATATGTTTAAAACTTTTTGGAAAATGGTGATTAAGATGTGTGTACTTAAATGTAGCAAAAAAGGTTTTAAAGAAAATATAACTTCTACTTGATAGGCACTTGTGGGTAAACTAGATTTTATAGGATTACTTTAACACCTTTATTTGACAATGACCCAATAATAAGATACACACATGCTAGTTTAAATAACATTATATGCATCTTTATTAAGTTAGCATATCAACACAGTGAAATATTGTCAATACTGACACACTTGGGCATAGAAACAAAACATACACACCCTTCAATCTGATTCCATTCCATTTATTTTTATCACATTTGACGCTCCACATTTTCTTCAAAGAAGCTTCACAGAAAATAGGAAAGTTTCTGATGTTCTTTAATCTCCCTCAAGGTTATGAATGAATAACACAGATGAAGAAGTACACACTTGTTTTTTCTTCACACACAGGTATATACAACCCCATA
>JAZGTK010000244.1:0-102472 GCA_036877625.1 Ambastaia sidthimunki
AGTGCATATATATATATATATATATATATGCACAGGTATTACTATACTTATGGGGTCATTTGGTGTATATATATTTGGTGTACATTATGACCTTTTGGGGACATTTTTAGGGCCCCAGTAGGAAACAAGCTTATAAATCAGGCAGAATTATCTATTTAAAAAACTTTAAGATCACAGAGTTTTTTAAGACACACAAAGTTTTCTGTGAGGGTTGATTTTATAGTTAGTGTAGAAAAATAGAAAGATAGAATACACAATTTGTACATTATAAAAACCATTACATCCATGGAATGAATATAAAAACCTAACATGTGTGTATCATTCTGCCTAATGCCCACTAGGTCTATCAATACATCTATTCAGTAAGTAAGTAAGTAAGTGTCATTGATTCTCTTTGCCCCCATTGCCCTGAACAGCTATTTTAAACACAACATGTTCACATTTAGCTCTCAATCTCTGTCTGCTGTAAAACAGAAACACAGCAGTAGAGCATCATGGGAAAAGTCTCTAACCTCAGATGTCCTCCAGGGCAAAAAAACACTTACCTCCATTGACAGTGTCACATCACCTTATATCAAATCTAAACTCGCCAAAGAGGTGGGAACATGGCTACGTCTCCAGGGAGACTGAGGTGTGAAGACTGTACCTGGGAGGAGGTTCAGAGGGCATGCTCCTGGAGGAGAGACGAGAAGGAGGTGTTTCTGGAGAATGCTACAAACCGTCAGAGAGGCCTGACTGAGCATGTGCAGAACTCTACAGTGGAAGTACAAAACATAAAAGTGAATAAGAAAACTACATACTGATCTCAGAAGCCCTTTGAAGAACATCTCCATGAAGCTACTGACTTACTCTAAATATTCTCATTAATGTGATACAAAAAGATTGAGTTTTATTATTTTATAGACATACCATGAGAATTATCAATAGAATAATTTAAATTGCAAACAAGCTTAAAAGCAAAACACTTGGATACATTATGGTAATAATAATCTCTTAATGAGTGATTAATTGTAATAGATTGTAATAGATTCATTGTAAAATATAGGCTATAAATATAAGATTTACTCTCTTTACTCTCTAAAGCTATAATTTCTTTATTGGTTTTGGGATGAAATACAAGCTGTACGTTTTGAGAGATTCATTTGTGTATTAATATACATTTAGACAAAAAAACATCCCACACAACTCACCCTACTGATGTACAGTCTGTTTGAAAACAAAACAGCTACAGGCGAAGTTCATACTGATCCAAGATCAGTGTGTTACACTAGACCCTCGAGACGGTCAAGTGTTTTTTGCAGAATGTGGGCGATCTGACGCAGGTCTCACTGGACCCTGATGGGCCGTCGTGTTTCAGCCATTCCAGGAGATATTGATCGATTACAAAATGACCTTCAATCTGCAGTCTGGAGTTCAGTGACAACTGCAGGAGACACAAAAAGGAGACAGAGAGATGAGAGCTATGAAACTATTTCAGTGATGCAGTATCACAATGACACATAGCTTTGGTGGATGCCACTCAAACGGTCCCATTCATCATCTTTAGTCGGTCACTGACCTAGTTAAACAGAGTGTCTCTTTAATCTGTCAAACTAAAGGTGAATGAATGACATGTTTGGGCTTGTGGAAACAGTGGTACCTTAAATTAAATTGCAGAATTAATTGAATTGAGAAAGCAAAATGAATTGAAAGCGTAATTGAAAATTTCTGTATATTAAAAAGCAGGCGGTTGTCATATTGACCCTTATTGTTTTAACTGTTGATCTTAGTCCATAGGTAATTCATGTACGCATAAAGAAAAGCTGTCAAAACCTGCAGATGTAAATATTTTATTGGGCCACAATCACTTTTAAATCTCAGCTGTCAAAGGTCTCCTAGCAACAACAGGGCAGAACCAAGAACATTTGGGGACCGATAAATTCAATCCTCAATGAAAACCCGCCCAACTGTAACCTCATGACAATCATCTGTGAACTGTTACAATGTATCATTCAGCGTTCATCTGTAAACATTGTCTAAACGTTTGTTTGTTGCATAAATCTAAATCTCTAAACCCACACAAGATGAAAAGCCTCACCTTGTTTCCAGTGTCCTCTTCTCTCGCTCGATTTTATTTGGGAATGTTGCTTAGTAACTTTGACTGATCCAAACACAATATCAGCAACGACCCCAGAGAAACGCTGTCCGGAGACCGGCGGATATTAACTCGTTACGGGTGTCTGATACATCTGAGCTACTGTGGAGGCTGGAGTCGCATCCAAACCCCGCCTCCGGTGGTCACATGCCCTCCATCATGTGTGTTTCTATGAGCCGCCGAATATGAACCGCAAACTAGTTTCAAATGTTAATTTCTTATTCAATTCAGATTAAGTTAAGGTTGTAAATTTGTAAGTAAAGGGAATGCCGCTATTTTGCAACCTTTATGTTGTCGCAGTTCGTAGCATTAAGCTGTACGATATTTCTTTACTGTTTTTCATGTCTCTTTTTCGTTTAATGCTAAAATGTTTTTTGTAAAGGTGCATTGCAACAATGCAAAATTGAGAAAAGCGTTAAAGAAATTAATTTAAAGGCATTAATTTTGTTTCACACGCCGCATCATATGAGTTTGTAAGACAATGTCTCTAAGCAAAACTCGTGGGCACCCATATACAAACGTTGCTTCATTCTCCTTGCTGTAAATTCTACAGTGTAGAATTACATTAGACAACATGCATTATTTCTTATTATTGTTTTCGTTGTTTAATACTGTTGTTTTTTAATGCTATTATTGTAGATTTGGGGGGGGCACAAACCATGCACAAACAATGTTTATTTTTTATTTTAACAAAAGCTGCACAGTACAACTTTGGTTGTAGTCTAATACTTCAGCAGATAACAGATTATGACTTTTTCAATTAAGTAATTATGTTAAATCACATTACTAAAAGCCCACTCAACAAAACCAATGTTCTACCATTAGATTAACACGAAAGTTTACCCGTATGGGAGGGGCACGCGGAGCAGAACAGAAAGTGTCTGCTCAGTCATGCAGTCGCTTGAACAAATAACTTCCCTTTTGGCATATATAGTGTTGCAACAAACCTTTTTGTTACACATTACATGCACAAGAACTGGATAATATCTTTGGTTAATGCCAGCAACTTCCAATTACATTCCACAATCCAATACTTCAATCCCAGTCCCCAGATTCCAACATTCCAATAATAAAAAGCACATTGTTATTTCCACAGTAAGGATTGGATAGCTCGGTTTTCTGCCAGTTTGGATTGTTTAACTGCCGTTGCAAAAGGGATACATGTATAGACGCACTGTTACACATTGTTTTGATTTCCAACAAAACCAGATGAGTTGGTTTTGGTCACAGTGGGAGGGGAAAATATGAAAATAGGATGGACAGGGGAGGGATCTGATGAGTCGCGATGACTGTTGGAGAAAGAAAAGAGGGAGATAAAAGGGGGTGTGGAAAATAAAGTAAATGAAATCAAAGAGAAAGTGAGGAACTGGGAGTGACCTAGTAAATTCTGATTTGCAACTACATCAGAGCTTCTCTTTCGATTTACACCATCTTCTGCATTGTCCCTCAGTAACTTATTTGAAACATTTACCAGATATGTCTGTACCAGCTATGGATTTTTTTCAGACTGTCTTGCGGTTCCTCACCAATCAGAAGACTACTATTGGCTATAGTTTCATGGCCATTTTGACTATAGGTGGTGAAAGAATTTTCTCCATAGTGTCTTTTCAGTGTCCGTGCAACCATGGACAGAATTTTGCCTATGGAATTACGTTTCTGCTCGGCCCTGCCATCGTCCTGCTAGTACTTGGGCTCTTCATTAGTACACGACTTTGGCAGTTATATACTGGGTGCTGTCTCAACCCATTCAAACTCTGCCCCAGGGGTAAATGTGTGGGCTGCTTGTCGGCACTGATAAAGGTACTGACGACTGCTTGCATTGCCCCTATTATGTGGCTAAGTGTGGCGCTGCTCAATGCAACTTTTTATGAGTGTGCCGTCAGTGGCTTGGACAAAAACGTGGTGGTGGATCTTTTCTGCAAGAACAAGACACCTGCATGCCGGGAGGAACTAGCCCGAGTGCCTTGTGGCAAGACTCAGCTGTCTCCAGATGAAAATAAAGAACTGTTGCTAATGCTTCGAGCTCAGTCACAGGTGAGCACAACTTTTGTTTTTGCCAACAAAATGTTCGAAAGGTGTGTACTTGACACAAACATAATAATTACCAATGTGACATTGTAAGAAATGAAAACATTACTTAAATGTTACTCTAAAATATCTAAAAGGGAAAGTTAACACAAACTTCCTCCATCAATTACTCACTCTTATGTCATTCTAAACTGATATGACATTTGTCTTTTGTGAAACACAAAAGCAGATATTTTGAGAAATGTTTCAGTGTTTTTTTGTCCATACAATAGTAGTCAATGGGTGCCACTGTTGTTTAGCTACCAACATACTTCAAATAAAGTCATACAGGTTTGAAATGTGAGTAAAATCATGGAAGAATTTTTATTTTTGGAGGAAGTTTACAAATTAGAATATATTCAATCATTTCAATTGATGCTTTCAGATCTTGGGCTGGTCCATCATTATCATTGCGGTAATATTAACACTGATCGGTACGTGTTTTAAGAACTGCCGCTCTCAGGTGAGCTACCTTCAGTTAACTTTCTGGAAAATCTATATCCAGAAGGAGCAGGAAAAATTTAAGACTTTTGCAGAAGAATATGCCACCAAACTTGCAGATAGGAATCTTAAGAGCTTCTTTGACAACAAAAGTCCAGAACCGTTCCCCTTTCCAAACCACAAAGCCTGGGAGGAGATCTCGACTACGTACACCTTTACCCAAAGTGAACAGTACTACAGCACCCTGCAGAGATACGTGGAGCGTGCGGACCGGGACTACAACCCTGATAAACATCTTGTTCTAGAGATGGATGAAGTTTTATAGATGGCATAAAAACACAAAGCCTACTATGACCTTTGAAATAACCATTACAATTATTGTATATTAAATATAGTGTTTGAATTAGACTGTGAATTTAATGACTACTGCCTGTGCTAAAAAAAAAAAAGTCCCATTTAAAAATGTGGATTTTAAAGTTTTGTTTCATGACTCAAGGAATTTGGATGTTTTTACTACTTTTACTACTTGTACTAATGCTCTTCAACACAACATAAAACATGTACACGAAAACCACTTAGTTACTAGTTTTTGAATGTGAACAGAATATGTGACGAACAGGAAATTTTTGATGCAAAGTCATTGTAGTCACTATATTCTTCAGTAAAGCAGCTAATTAAGCTAATCCTTGGTCTCTCAAAAAGCATGAAGACCAAGATTTAGAGTACTACATTAAAAAAAGTATGGTGTTGGTTTCTGGTCTGTTTGTGGTGTTTATTTCCTGAATTGTTGTGAAAGAGAATTATCAGACACTACACTCAGGTTCAAACTCAATGAACTGTAGTTCAAAACAATTAGGCAGTAATATCTACATTTATCATCAGGCTAGTTAAATATGCAATGTGAGGTTTTAAATATCATAAAAAGGTTTCAAATATCTAAATATACATTACAATCAAACATTTAAATAAACACTGAAGAAAGCAGAAGTAGTACTAACAAAGGGCTTATACAGAAGAACAGTTGGGAAACTGAGAACTGTAATGACAAACGGACGTAAAACTAAAAAGGTTTTGTAAAACTGTGTGAAAAGTAAATAATGCATAATAATAGTTGAATAGTTTTTGTATGTTTTTTCGTGAACTGTTTTATTATAATATATAACTATTAAATGTGTTTTATTTTTTACCATTTGAATTGCTTTTATGTATATCATTCTCTGTACTTTAATAAAACACACACAAATCTACTATCACCTCAACAGAATAAACCAGGTAAGGTGAACTAGTGAGCTACCTAAGTATTCAATTAAAGTTGCTTTATTGGTATTTAACATTTGAAGAGTGTGTATGCCACTTTCCTGCTGACATATGCTGACAATGGACAAGTCACTTACTTGCACAAGTCACATTACTTAAACTTGTGTTAGTAAGAGACCTGCAATACCAATTTAAAATCCAAAAGCATGTACACTAAACTGGTCCAAGTCATTTCAGCAGGGTTAACACATCAGGATTTACACCTAACATACACAATACTGTTCTGAATAAGAAAAAAAGCTTTTCTTTAAATATTTGCCTGTATAATCATTATCTGTGACCTAAATTCATACAGTAGTGTTATATTCATTCATAAATCCTAGTTCAGGTAATCAGATGATTTGTGATAAGTTTGTGTTAGTGCTTAATTTGTACCATATTTACACAGCAAAGTGAATTCATTTTTAGTTTTAAATAAAGCTACATACTATAATAAATACATTTAAGAAACCAAGCTTTACAAAATTACTATAAAACCATTGCCCACCACTATTACAAAAAATAAACAAAATGAAAGAAATATTTTGAAAGCTTAAATTGTTTGATAAAGATCCCATATTATAAATAATTACATTATTAAAAAGAAACGATAACTGGAGTAACTATTATATATTTAATACAATAAAAGGATTACATCTAAAACCTGACCTATATTGTTAGATATTCCCAAACAAATAAATGGGCTACTAATGTAAAAGGGGCTGGACCGCCAGGCTTTATAATCCATGCCAGATTGAGTTTGTCCTCATACATGCTTGTTTTTCATTGTTTATTTTGTTGACATTTGTACAAAACATATTTACAACATATTCAATAATGACCGCGCAAAATAAAGCAATAAGAAGAAGTTAAACGGTAATATCGTTTATACTAAAATTCAGACATTACTGGTAGTCGCAGATAACATCGATGCCAGCAGGGCCTTGGTACACGTTTCTTCCATGCAGGCTATAATTTATGGACATTTGTGACATAAAATGACAGACTACGGCGAGGAACAAAGAAACGAACTAGAAGCAATCGAGTCAATTTACCCCGATTCATTCACAGGTAAGACTGACTGCAAATATCTAGTTTTATGTTTATAAAGTCGCAGTGCTCTTCGTTAGCTGCCTAGCTTTAAATAAAACAAAGTTAGTTAAACATGCGAGCGATTAAATAATCTCGTCGATCATCATGCACTGAAGTACTAACTAACTGTTACAGATTAAGACAGAATGAAAACAATGAACATTGACAGGAAGTTGTCTAGTTGAATGAATCGCTACACTGTGGTCCATTATTTTTGTTTTTAGTGTCTGTGGTCTGTAGTGACACAAACCAGCTTATCTTGTCTTTTAGTATGTGGGAAGTGAGCAGCAATGATCCATTTTGTATCTCCCAAGATAATGTTTATTTACAATGTGTCCATTCGTGCAGTGCTATCAGAGGATCCCACAAGCTTTACCATTACAGTTACGTCTGATGCAGGAAAAAATGAAGAGAGTAGGTGACACATCTTCACTTACACAAGAGTCTTGTTGTCAAATTAATGTCTACTTTTGTTGTAAATGAGTTAATCATGTCTAATTTAATGGAGTATCTTTCATCAAATTCAATGTGTACCTAAAAACACCTACACAATACATCATGTGTGAAGCCAGCTTGCTTTTACATGTTAAAGCAGTGGAGGTGACCCTTAAGTTTACATATGTGGAGAAATATCCAGACGAGCCCCCTCTCTGGGAGATCAGCTCACAGGAGAACCTGGAAGATTCAGACGCAGAAGATGTTCTAACACTTTTGCAGGAACAGGTGTGTAGGTCTGACTCCCTTAATAACCCATCAATAACAAATAAACAAATAACACTGATGGAAAAACTTTGTGCTCTTCTGTGATTCCTCCCAATTTTTCATTTCCGTAGGCCGAAGAAAACCTGGGAATGGTTATGATATTCACATTAGTGACAGCTGTGCAGGAGAAACTTAATGAAATAGTTGATCAAATTAAAAGCAGAAGAGAAGAGGAGAAACTAAGAAAAGAAAGAGAGGCAGAAGAAGCTGAGAAGGTTTGTTTTGAGTCTTCATTTATTAGTTTATTCTGACTGTGAAATTTTAGAGAGGCTAGCAATAGCAAGCTAACTTTGAAAGCATAAGATCCCGCCCTCTCTTTGTGTCGTCCAATCATTGCATCCTCCAATACATGAATGCATACATAGTTTATAGGCTTGGTCATATATATAGGTATCATTTGTGTTAAAATGGATAGTGCTGTTCTTTTGGTAAGTTTTTGTTTTTCACAGTGTGCATTCCAAGGCACCGTGGTCACGATAGAGACCTTTCTATCATGGAAAGCACAGTTTGAGCAAGACATGACAGAGTTAAAGAGAAAAAGGCAGAAAGAAGAGGAACAGTCTGGAAAGGGAAAACTCACAGGTGAGTCACTGATCTCATCAGAGATTGAAAATTAACGTGTTGGGACTTGAAATCTGACGCATCTTTGCCTGTTTAACACCTGGTATTAACATCCATCTAATGCAATCAGGCAGTCAGTCAAAGCATGTTACTGTTTACATAGTGTATTTAAAATTAATTTTCTCTGTATGTAGAAAACATACACTGTAACAATTGTTTTTATTATGTAACAAAACAAAAACTTTTATTTGCTTTTATGCATTTGGTGGACACTTTTATTCAAAAAGTTCTCTACCAGTTAAGCTACAGGAACCTACTGCATATTTACTTGCTCTCTGTTACAGGAAAACAGCTCTTTGAGAGAGACCATAATCTTGACACATCAGATATTCAGTTCTTGGAGGACGGTAAGAAATATATAATAGCAATAAATAGATTTGCACATAAAGAAAGTTCACATTATCTTAAATTAAATACAGTGATTGCCTAATGACTTAAATCAGCTGAGTCAGCTGTTTTCCTAAGACTCTTGAAATTTTGACTTGATTGTCTGTAAAAACACATCTTTCCCTGTAGGTGGAAACAATGTAGAAGTGGATGAGTCACTATTTCAAGACATGGACGATTTGGACTTGGATGAGGATGACCCTGATTTTAACCCACTTGACCTGGAGAGTGATGAAGACTAAAGTGTGTTTACTGTTATCATGGCATAAAAACTATAGGTGTCGCCATCCTCTGTAGCAGCCTGATGGAGCAGGACTTCAGCTCAGCCATTCTGAACACAAACTTCTCAGTTACTACCACCCACCATGCCGCATATTTTACAATAACTGTCAAATAAATCATATTTGTACAATTGTTATTATGCTATTAAAATCCATTGATCAATTGACTGTTCTATTGCTCTGGTGAATGGCTTTATTTACACAAGTTGATGTCAGACAGGTAAAAGCGCATGCTTTTTTCATTCATTAACAGACATTCATTTTTAATAGGAAAAACCTGAAGACGATTTTCTTTTCAAGATAAAATTTCAAAATATACAATATTCCAGAAGAGGTCAGAAGCGAGTCGTGTGGTGAATATTTCTGTGCATGCAGCCCTGAACTAAAACAGCTGTAGTAAATACACTTAATTTAGGTAGTTGGTTAATAAGATTAAGATAGTTATAGTAGCTTCATTATGTTCATCTGGCATATACAAAGCACCAGCAGGTCATGCCTTATCTATCCTGAAGCATTTTTGTTTACACACTAAGTTCATTGTTCAGACTGGTTAATTAATTCACTGACAATGTGAATTCATCTATTGTGAATGTAATCCACAGGCCAAATATTTGTTTTACAGTTTAAGATATCTGGAAGTGACAAGTCCTCAGCTGAGTACACAAGATGAGACTGAGGAAAAAACATTAGGGTGTGATGAAATCACTCATGTCCCAGATGAAAGAAAGAGGAACATCTTTCATCTTCTGCTGGAACACTCTGTCAAATCTCTCATTCTGTGCCACTGTGATGTAATTCTTCCAGTCACCAACAGTTCCTGTGCAGAGCCAGGCAGTAAGAATAAACTGTTATCTAAAATAAACAAAGTACTTGATTGAAGAGATTACCCAGCTAACAATTGTAGCTTGTAAAATTGTTTCACTCACAGAGGATGTGATATATTGTGAATATGATCATGGCTGAAGATTGTTATTAGCCACTGGCAAAAATAAGACTCAATGCTGCCGTGATACTAATAGTAGCTTAGTGAAGAAATCATGTATATCAACCAATCAGCAACCAGGTTTGGAGCCATGTGTTTAAAATCACCATAAAACTGAAGTTAAAATGCTCTTTTCTAGCCTGTGGTAATGCATATGCGAGTGATGCGGTTTCTGAGATGAGAAAAAAATGTAGGGCAGGACTGGTTTTAATTCTTTGGGAATTGATTGGATCATTGAAAGTTGGAGGGATAGAAACTGCCTAGCCATTGGGCAGTCAATATAAGTCCCACCCTCAGGGAGAAACATATGTCTTAAAAAGAAATGCTGTTTTGTGGGGGAGGTTAATGTTTTTGATGAACTGTTTTATGAAATGTAATGTGATAATCATGGTGACTTTAATAATATTTAATAATAATAAGAGGCTGTATACCTTTTCTCAGGAAGGTCCCATGTTGGTGGTTCAGCAGACTGCTAGGAACCAGCTGGTAGTTGGCCTGTGGGTTGTTCTTCATATTTTCGAAGGTGCTGTGTTCCACAACATTATTCACTTGTTGTGGTGTCAAATTCTTCCCCAGGAACAAACTGATCCTTTCAACCACTGACCACAAATCCTGCAGGGAAACATGGCTGCTGTTAGCAGTAAGTTTTAAGTGTTTTGTTTTTTAAGAAAGACTCAGACTTAGTTCTGGAATGATCTTCCTCTGCTATGTGAATACAATTACATAATATATGTCTTTTTTGTCAAGAAAGCTATTTAACCAAACCTTGATCATGTCCTCATATGTAATGTACAAAAAGTTCATCTCTTCTTTGTGGTCGTACCATGTCTTGATGTGCTCAAACCAGCAGTTACCATAAACTGAAACAATAATTATACTTGTTAACCACTGATTAACAAACCACTTCGATTGAAACTGAAAAGAGATTTTACCATTTCCTTCCATGAATGTTTCAAAAAATGTATTAAAGTCTTTTGGGGTCTCCAGCATAGTTGCATATTTGTGAAAATGAAAGTAGGACACCAAAACATCCTTTGGATTTCTGGACACATAGATGACCTGTGAGTCATTAGAAAGAGGGAAGAGGTCATTTGATTAAAAAACAAACTGGTTCGTTTTTTTAAAGACTGTGTAACTGTGGCACCAATCTCACCTTGCCCTTCTTTTTCTTGAGTTCAAGTGGCATGAATTTGTACTGAAGGTGAGTCACACGGATCCTCGGAGAGGAGGCAGAAATAAACTCTTTCTCACTTCCTATCAGTTCAATCCATGGAATGCGTTCGGAGGTCAGCTGATCTTTTGTTGCTGTAACATCTCCTTTGACCTCTATTAGACTGAGGATTTGTTGTAACCAAATAGTTCCTGCAAACAAAATCATAAGAACTGGTTTTACGAATCAGTCATTACTGGTCACATCAGTCATTAAAAGCTATTAAAACATCATCACTTAGACCTGCTGGCTTTCCCCCAAAAAACTGGTGTTTAACTAGCCTAGCGTTCAATGCCTAGCATTCAATGCAGATGTATTGTTTTTGTGATCAAATTAAACTAACAGTTGGTATGACTAATGTATTTATTACAATCTTAAGCCGATGTTTGATTAGTCTTTGTGCACACTGTGTTGGAACTTGTTTGAAGAAACAAACGTTTTCATAGAAACCTGAATGATATATGAGACAAACATAATGAAAGGAACATTACATAAACACTACAATGTTTGTGTTCTTTATCTGAAATTGAACTTCAACTTCAGTTGAGTAAACACTGCATTGTTAATTGACAAACAGTAGTTGTTTTGGTGTAAATGTGACTTTAACTTTAATTTGGCGTGTGAAATAAGGAACACTTTATATAAAGGTTTTTTATACCTGATTTGGGGTATGTAACAACAAAGATGTCCGAGTCTCGAATCTCCCAATTCTCAATTTGATCTACTTCCTCTGGAGAGTGGAATCCAGATATCAAGTTATAGCCCCTGTGAGGGACTAGTTTATAATCAGGGCTCTCACACTCTGTACAGAGATACAAAATGATGCTTTTGTAATTATAATACAGTACAAGTTAAATAATACACGTATTAATAATACACTTACCAGTCTAATGTATGTCAATGTTTACATTGCACAGATATTTTCTTGAATAGGATATTAATATTTTTTATAAACATTTCTTTGCTGTCATTAATCGACAAGTGAAAATGTTTGTTCACATCGGGAAATGACACAAATTCTACTGGATCACTGAATTTTTTAATTTATGAAAATAAAAAACATTACATACAACGTAGTGAATTGTGTCTCGACATTCTACATTGTATCTCTATCAAATATTATCCTGAATGCCTTTGCATACACAAAACATATACTGTGCAAACCCTAAACAACAAAGACTTGTGATCTATATTACAATGAAACTCTTTTCCAATGTTTCTGATTTTAAATGTCGCTCAAAAGTTCATTTCCCTTCACATCGGTCAGTGTTGCACAAAAAAAATCCATAAATAGACAAAACAAACCAGAAGTGCAAAAGTTGCGCAAAGTAAACAGGGTTATATTTGAACTCTTATTTTATCTCCGAAAAAAGGTTAAAGACATTTGACCACTACTAACAAATGCACGTTTCGAGTATGTTTTACTGTGCGGGTACTGAGATTCACTTACCTGCCATAATACTCGTTTTCTTTTCTCTCCAGTGACCGTGAGATTGTGCCTGTTCGTTGACTTTTAGGTGGTCATCTCCCCTGATTACATCAGTAAGTGCATGTTTGCCAGATCGCACAAGTTTGTTTTTAGGAAACAGAGAATGGAGACGAGCGTCCGAATATTATGAGGATCTCGTCTGAGATGAAGCGGGTGGGACTGATCAGAGCGCATGAGAACTGGAGGGGCCAAGACTGACATACCAACTGATACCACGTGCATTTAGATTTAAGCCAATGAGATATGTGAGAATAATTCAATTAATCAAATAGTCTCTTAATCACTGGCAACAAATCAAAAAATGCATGTGTTATATGCAGCAATATTTATAATTTGAAAAGAATTAAACAGTTGTACAGGTTAGTTATTGAATGGATGAATTAATGCTTGGTATAATATATAGCAAACTTGGAACAAAAGGGAAACAAATAACTCTTTATAATAAGGCATCATTAGAACTAATGCATTAGCTAACATGAACTATGAACTATTTGTTGGTACATCATTCATCTTTGTTAATGTTAGCTAATGTAAATACAGTTGTTCATTGTTTAATCTTGTTAGTTCATTGCACATTAATGTTAACAGATACAACTTTTAAAAAAAATATTAGTAAATGCTGAAATTAACATTAGAAAAAAAATGCTCATATTAAGTTCATAAGTTCATATTAACTAAGGTAATAAAAAGACATTTTCCCACTGCTAGATAAAAGCACATTTATTTGTTTTTATTAACATTTGTACAAAAATACAGTGTTTCACAGTCTATTTCAAGGGAAGGGTAGATAAAAGTAGCTAGGACACAACAGATGGACACATGCGGTCAGCAGATCTCCACAAAGGCATCAAGGAATTTTCTCAGCACATAGTGTTCTTGAATTAAGAATGCAGCTCTGAAACACACACACACACACACAGGAAACTGATGTCAAGCATTCAATAGTTTAATTGTTGACACAGACTGCCCTTACAAAAACATTTATGCAACATTCATTGCCAAAACCCGTTACCAAAGCAATGAACTCCAATCGTAATCAGAGCTCAATCTAATTTAAATGTCTACATTACCTGTCTCTCTTCAGGTGTTAACACCCCCTCCACAGCTACCACCTGATACTGTCTGTGTTTGAGGGCACCGGGGAACTTGCGCATACGGCGTACCATGGTAGCTGCTGTATCCGGCGACAGCACTCGCCTCATTTCCCCGGGTGCGAACCCCGGATCAAAGAGTAGCAGACACAGGGTGCCGTTTGCTTTCTGTTCCACTCCTACTATGGAGCGACTGTGGCCTATTTGCAAAGACAGAAAGTCACGTACAGGGTCTTCAGAGTCTTGTTTTTTTGGAGTCATTGAAATGTAAATGAATTTTTTATCTGAATAAAATGTGAATAAGGTACTGTGAGGTTAGAAATAAGTTCAAACACCTTAATATACATTTAACTATTTTTACTCTTCTGCAATACCTTGGTGCTGGAGATATACAGGTGGTAATGTGGTCTGCACTATTCTAGGTTGCGTTCTTGCGCCCCTACTGGCAGAGTGTGAGAAATACCACTTCATCCACTCAAACATTCTGGGATGTGTGTCTCCTGGGCCAGTGGGCTTGTGAAAATCCACAATTCGTGCTCTGAAAATTAGTTTTTAAGGAAAGGGTCCAGCTGAAATTAGTTTAACTGAAGGTACTTAAATATTTTTAGAAATAAGTTTGTAGTTCTAATACATACTTCACACTTAAGGAGGTGAGAACTGTGAAGATTTCTGTAGCTCCTATCCAAGCCCGTGTTCCCTGCAGCCGAGAGTTAAAGTGTGCAGCACCCTGTGGATCTGCGCCTTGGCTCCATGCCTCCTCGATTATGGCCTGCACCCTGGGAATACTGGGAATTGCCTCTACGGTGGGAAAATGTTAAAGATTGCAAGTGTAAGAACAAAAACAATGCTCTCAAAGCAAATTAAACATATTAAGTGAAAGAAGGATTGGGCACAAATGATAAATTATGCCTTTTTGTTTTTGTACCAGGTAAAAGGTTATACTGCTCCATCCTATGCAGCGATGAAAGCAGCATCTGGAAGTTCCTGTAGCCACATCCCCAACCTTTATCCCCCTCTGAAGATGAGTAGTGATCGGTCTCAGCACAGAGCCACACATGAGCACAATCTGAGACTTCCCTCTGATAGTGTTTATATAGAGCTGCCATAAGTCCTGAAACAGAAAGGACCTAGTTTTTTGTTTTCCTTTGCGGGGACTACAAAAAAAGATAATAATAAAGCTTAATTTACTGTATATTTTCAGAAACAAACACTTTAGTTTAAAAAGAGCTTTTCAACTGTACAACTTTACCATACAAACATTAACATTCCAAAGATTACTGGAGTAGTACTAGTACATATTCCCAAAAGACCTGATGTTTTGCTTCTTCCATCATCCACCCCGGAGGCCAGAGACTCGAGCATTTCCGCCCTCTTCCTGTGGAACTCTGCAGGAACCATTTGACCTCGAGAAACAGCCCTCTCCATGTTCTTCTCCATCTGCTTGCGATAGCCACCACTGTTATCAAGTCCAAACTGCTTCTAAAAACATCACAGGGGAATTAAAGAATTAACATCAAGTTATGCAATTTGTTTTTTGTATTGGTAGTATTTAGTGGTTGTGGTTTTAATGTGCTAAAGCGATTAAACAGATCAGCCAAGTTTTACATTGTTGTGATGTGTTTTCAATGTTGTTTTCAATGTTGCTGAGGTTAATTCTTACAGGAAATTTTACTTTCGCTAACCTGGAGCTTTTTAAACTCCTCAGCTTCCCGTCTTGTTTCCACCTCCTTCCATTTCTGCTCCTCTTCCTCTTGAAGCTTCCTGGCCATATTCAAATCATCAAGATTTCCTAAAGAAGGTAAAGTCAGATGTCTCACAGAACCAGAATTTTTGTAAACCAAAACCATTCTGATTTATTATGAACCAAAGTAGCTAGTGATGCGGAACAGACAATCCACAAAACGTTTATGGAATTCTAAAATTGCAGTAATGCAAAGACAAAATTCTAGAGAAAGGTTCTAGAAAACGTAATGCCATACACATACCTGCTTCAGAGGATGAGTCATATTCCATGTGTAGATCAACATGCTCCTGCAGTGAGCTGCTGTTGGGACAGCTCAGAGAACACAGTGGACACACATAATATCTCGAATCTGTAGGTCCAAATAATGCAGCTACAGTTAACTGTGATCATTCACTTCCTGAATGAGTAGACCGACAATGAGATTTACTAATTAACTCACCTAATCTACTACTTCCTGGTAAACATGCTTCTGTTGATGTAGCAGCATCAGGAACTGGACAAACCATAATGATCATCAATCAAACATTTGATAAATACAAAACATTAATAATACTTTGTGGCGATAAGCACTTCAGTTTTTCCAGTTTTGCTACAGTGGTATTGCCGGTGACAGCAATCACTTCCTGCAAAACCAGAAAAAATGCAATTGTGATATTGTGAGGTAGGTACCTTCAGCCATATCTTGTTCCTGTAGATGTAACTCAACATGCTCCTGCAGAATAAAGCAGTCGCTATAGACAAGACTGCACATCGGACATGGAAAGTGACCTGCTACAATACACACAAAAACAACAAATAAGGGTCTGAAACTCACTTTAACATAAATCAGTTATTTTATCCTGTAAAATAAAAAGTCAAAATCACCTTTTTTAGGTGAGGACAAGCGCTTGTGTTTTGATTTCCGCTCTTGTTCTCTCTCCCAGCTTTTCTCTTTACTGCTGCTGAATGTTTGTGAAGAGCTGACCAGTTTTGTAGCACTTGCTTTGGCTGCTTCAGGTGGAGAACTTTCTGGTCTAGTCGATGTTCTTTGAGAAAGACTTGCCCCTGTAATCGGACTGCTCATCCCATTTATTTGAGAGGGTTCAGGGTGGCCAGATAAGTGAGGTAAAGCTTGAGAAACCTTGTGCATACAAGCCTCTTTAGAATTGGAAGTCCTTGTAGAATTAACTCCACATATGGGACTTTGAGGAGCCCCATCATTTGGGTTTCTCTGACCACTGTCAACCACAGTCACACACGTGACCTGGCGGTCGTTCTCCGTGTGCGCGGTGTTGATGTGGAAGCTCAGCTCATCGTACGAGACCCCTGACAGGGAGCAGAATGGGCAGGTCATCTTATTCTCCAGGTGACTGAGGAGGAGGTGGGTCTTCAGGTCTGCCTCTGACAGAAGCTCTTCACAGCAGATGTCACACACTGGCATTATCACAAGCCTGGCCAAAACCAATGTGGGAATTTATTGTGATTGTTTGTGCCACAATATCAGTCCTGACTGTTATGCTTGTACAACAAAACTTTGGTAACCTGGTACTAGCCAAAATGATCAAGAACAAAAAACAGGAATAACTCTGAAAGCTTCTTGTCCTATGTGAAGGAGATCCAACAATAATTGATATTAAATTGTTTAGCAGACACGTATATCCAGTGGGAAACTTTACAAGCAATACATTTCCAGAACAATTTTTTTTCTAAAAAAAATTATTTATAGAAAGTGTTGTTGTTTATGGTTATTGTTTATGTACAGTAAATTATTACGATGTTACAGTAGTCACAATCATTTAATCAATGATGGTGTTTTACGTGGTAAACCATGATCCCAAACCATATTTCACTCATTTTGCATTCACTGTTACAACGGCAGCATTGAACAATTCATTAACATCTTATAGTAATACGACGAAAGACACTACGGTTCACGTCGAGATCTTCTTTCTGACTTTAGTAAACCTAAAATCAGGATTATTTTGTATATATGTCAAAATGCAGCTTTGTCGCCATTATTATATACGATTCATTCAACAAAGAGAACAGTTGACAGTCTAACAGCCAAACAGTAACACAACCACGCGTGATACCTTAAAGAATGAGCTTTAACCACTGAGATGCAATACAAAAATCCTTAAATTATGTCGAATTGCATTATTGTAGTACTTACGCATCTAAACGAAGCAAACGGGACAAGTTAAGCAACCCTCCGTTTCACTTTTCATTTACTGTTATTGAAACAGGCCGCTCATGAAAACCGGAAGCAGCGCCGGACGTGACGTTCCTCGCCTGTCGACGCCATATTGCTCTTAGCTAAAACTCGGGAGGGTTCTTGAGAGAAATTTAAAAAACAGACGACAGCATTTCCCTCTCCGATCTACGACGAATGGGTGAGTGTTTCATAACGTTTAAGACGTTAAGAATGTTATTTATGTTCAGGAAATGAGATGAGTAAACAGCACGCTCGGGGACTAACGAGTCATTTTGATGTCTAGTCCTAGCTGGCACAACACGGTTAGCATGTTAGCCCTCAGGGGCTGATCACAGATCAGTGTAAAAGTTAAGAAGCTTGCAAGCTTATAACGTGTTATTTCTGGCTTCCTGGCTAAACATGACCGCCTGATAAACACTTTGACTGGGGATCGTATAGTCTGGCTCCTAGTGGCCACCAGTTGTAAACATGAGATGTTTCTGAGCTCTACTGGAGATGTTGCTCTTCAATAACATTTAGTTTTCTGCTGAGCCGGATGAATTTAAACTGGTATTTTATTGTGGGGCTCTGTACTTTGTAAATGTAGATCTGTGTTTGCTTGTGTAATCTGTTTGAAAATTGTCTGGGAAATATTGCAGTCCACCTTCTCCATTCCACACATACTTTCGTTATGCTGATCTGCTTAAAACACCAGCCATTAACAATGCTGCTTTTGTGTAAATGGAGAACTTAAAGACGTCTGGTGTCATGGTTTATTTAGAGACTGGCAATGCAAATATATTATTGCAAACACACCTGTAATAACTGAGACAAGTTGCTGATTTAAATGGTCTGTTTCTGAAGGGTGTTTCTAGTGTAAAAAACAAGAAACATGTTGCACAGGTTATACCAACTGCAATTAACAAGTTTAACTGATAAACCGCCCATTATGTCATCCCATATTAGTTGGTTTAAATCAGAAGTAGGTCTTGCTGATTCAACCATTCGAAAGTCTCTTGCACTTATATAGTCCTAAATGCACACAAACTTGACTGTGTTTCCTATATCGATTTTAAGACGCAATGGCAAGCCCAGACAAAGAAAACTATCGAATGAAGAGCTACAAGAATAAAGCTCTGAACCCGCAGGAAATGCGGAGACGGCGGGAGGAGGAGGGCATACAGCTCCGCAAACAGAAGAGAGAGGAACAGGTTTGATACCATTGTTTGTCCTTTAAGTCATTTTTAAATATTTGTACGTATCGGCGCATTAAAGGCTGGTAGGCGATTTGTTTTTAAGAAACATTGTTTGTTATGCTGGTTAAAAGTCTCTTCACATCCTGATAGCAATTATGAAGTGGTATAAATATATTTATATAAACATAATTATGTCTTCTGTGTTCGTCCAATCATTGCAGTCTGTCCGAATGCAATGATAGGATGTCCTACTTGCCTGTCAACTAAATATGTGTTCATATGTTTTGGAGCAGGCGTGGCCTTGTAGAGCTCTCTGAAGGAAGGGAGTTAGGTTGCTATTGCTAGTCTCTCTAAAATTGCCTACCTTACCTTTAAGTGACTAGGTATAATTGTACATAACATAAAACATAATGCAATACATTTTTGATGATGTGGTTGCTGATGGCTGGAAATATTAATTGAACAGAAGAGCTGTGGTGTAAAATTAAACTGTTCTCTTCAGCTGTTCAAGAAGAGGAATGTATGTCAACTGCCTGGTGATGAGTCCATGCTTGAATGTCCCATTCAGGACCCTGACATCAGCTCAACTGTACCTGTATCAGGTGTAAGTATTCCAGCCATTGGACCATAAACCAGTTTAAAGATATAAAGTATTGTAAATATTGGCATATTGTGTGTGTTATAATTGTTTGTACAGTACAGTTACACTCAAAAAGCATATCTGGTTTCATAATTAGATTTCACAGATTAGATTCAACTAATGATGTCAACTAATCTGTGCAGGAAGGAGTTATAACCCAAGATATGATTCAGATGATCTTCTCAGAAGATCCAGATCAGCAGTTAATAGCCACCCAGAGGTTCAGAAAGCTACTCTCTAAAGGTTGGTATCTTCATTCTGATGTCTCACAGACTTAAATTAACAAGCATTTTAAAGCTATTGAACAAAACTGATTCTCATTAATGACCTTTAGAACCCAATCCTCCCATCGATGAGGTCATCCAAACACACGGTGTGGTCAACAGATTTGTTGAATTCCTAAAAAGAAATGACAACTGCACCCTGCAGGTGAGACCATGTAACAGCACAGACCTCTGAAAACCAAACTGCTGTTAAAAGCATGTTTTGAGATGATCTTGTTGCTTGTTTTAACCAGTTCGAAGCTGCCTGGGCTCTGACCAACATTGCCTCAGGAACCTTCTTACACACCAAGGTGGTCATCGAGATGGGAGCCGTGCCCATCTTCATAGAGCTGCTGAACTCAGAGTATGAGGATGTACAAGAGCAGGTGAGTTTCACAGATGGTGTAAGAGCTACCAGCTTGTGCAAGCAAGGTTTTTACCCAAGAGTGTTATGAAGGTGATCTGTGTGTTTGTTTGTTGTTGCAGGCAGTTTGGGCATTAGGGAATATTGCTGGAGATAATGCAGAGTGCAGAGATTATGTCCTCAGCTGTTCCATCTTACCCCCTCTTCAGCAGTGAGTGTTTCCTGATCCCAGAAGTGGGAATGATTGCATGCTTTTTGTTGTATTATCTTAATTGAGCTGTCCGGTCTTTAAGATATGTAATGAAAAGTAGGTAAAATAACCTTCAGTTTTATGTTTCGATAGAGAGGCAAAAGTTAAGATTACAGCTTTAATAAAAATAATTTCTGATGTCAGAACATCTATTACTGTATATAGCAGAACACTTACAAGACAGCCATCTAATGGTCAGATTTTATTGTGCAACTATTTCATTCTTTCCACGTCTCTGAAGGTTGCTTGCGAAATCCAATCGGCTCACTACCACCCGAAACGCAGTGTGGGCTCTGTCCAACCTGTGCAGAGGGAAAAATCCCCCTCCGGATTTTGCAAAAGTGAGTGAAACTAGTTCAGGATAAACCACATTCCGAACCGTTCCAAAATGCTCAGTCATCTGATTTTAACGCTCGTAAACTTGATCTCTTTCTGCGTATCAGCTTTGTTTTCCATATAAATGTGACTTAAGCAGCCTGTTGCTGTTACAGGTGTCGCCCTGTTTGAGCGTGTTGTCCAGATTGCTCTTCAGCAGTGACCCTGATGTTCTCGCAGATGCCTGCTGGGCACTTTCATATCTGTCTGACGGACCCAACGACAAAATCCAGGCAGTCATTGACTCAGGCGTGTGTCGTAGACTCGTGGAGCTGCTAATGTGAGGAGCAAACATGCTAACACAACCAATAAACCAAATTCGGTCCTGTTGATGATCTGATGAATTAAGCTATTATCATTTCATATTTATTTCTGGCTAAATTCACACTATGTCCTTGCATATAATCACTACGTGGCCACAAATGTTTAGTTGTTCAAACAAACAGGTTTGACTAGGTCCCTTATTATTAGTTAAGAGCATTCATAACCGAACAGCATTATATAGAATTGTGTATTGTATTACGTCTTGTTAATGTCTGTGGTTTTAAATGCAAATGAGCTCAGGCACATAGGGGCATATTGTGTGCCCAGTTCTTTAGTGCCTGCAAATAAAATTGCACATAATATGAAAAGAGATGAGAGAGAGTTAAGTCATGAGGCAAGTGGCAACATATTAAAAAGCCAAATGAAGAGGGTCTTTTACAAGTCAATATGGGGCATAAGATATGGCCATAGTTGTTTTTAGTTTTATTAATATTTTGAATTAACTTTTAATTGAATTAACTTCTTAACTTTTAGCTTCCATATAAATTTAGTTTAAATTTTCAATCTTATGTGCTTTTGTCATTTCAGTATTTTTTTTAAAATAATGCAATAAAAGTTTAATGAATTTTTATTTGTGTTTTAGCTTAGTTTTTATTTATTTTCAGTTAATCATTTTAGTGCCTAAGATTAAACTTATTTTGTTTTTGTTTTTATTTCTAAGGCAACATTTCTAATTTTTATTGAGTTAAAATTGTTTTTAGCAAACAGAAATGTTTTAATAGTTTTAGTAAACTGTAATAACCTTGCATATGATTTGAGAACTGCTGTAAATACAAAGATATTTTAGCATGTACACAATGTAATTGTTACTGTGTTTTCTGACCACAGGCACAGTGATTACAAGGTGGTCTCTCCTGCACTGAGAGCAGTGGGGAACATTGTCACAGGAGACGACATTCAGACTCAGGTACAGCAGTTTCCTCCTTTCACAACTGCATCTGTAGAGTCTCTGAGGTCCTGTTTAAACCTCACAATCCGATCAGATCTGATTCAGGCAATCTGATCACAAAATGCAGGTGTAGATGAGGCTCAAAAAGTTTTGAGCTCAGATCCTCACCAAAATTTGGAGACATATACAGTACCAGAGGTGCAGTTGTCTCATTGTTGCTGTCTTACATCAGGTGATTCTGAACTGCTCCGCTCTTCCCTGCCTGCTCCACTTACTCAGCAGTCCGAAAGAGTCCATCAAAAAAGAAGCTTGCTGGACGATCTCCAACATCACGGCTGGGAACCGAGCTCAGATTCAGGTACACCAGACCGATACTCGCTCGTGTGGGACACGGGATCGTTCGCCAAACTGCCAGATGGCTCAGAACTGTATTATCTGTGTTGCAGGCGGTGATCGATGCCAACATATTCCCAGAGTTAATCGAAATTTTGCAAAAAGCAGAATTCCGTACCAGGAAGGAGGCAGCGTGGGCGATTACCAACGGCACCTCTGGAGGCACGCCGGAGCAGATGAGGTGTGCCGGGACATCTTCTGCTTTGGTTTTACTTGAATGCTTTAAAATTAATCGAATTTTTCTGGATGAGAGGGAGTGATTACGTCATCCATTTAAATGATATTTTGGACCTTCTCAGAATGTTAATTCTGTCATGTGTGCAGACACAGTTGACTTGCATGGTTACATTAAAAAAAACATACCGTGTTGGAGGGCAAACCAGATAACAGGCGCTGAAGTACTTAAGATACTATCATATGTATAAAATTAACACAGAATCAATAATTATGGTTATTTATATCATGGTTATTGACAAAACCGGTATATTTTGACACCCCTAACTAGTATAATGTTTATGTTAGATTTTGGTTGGACTGAGTCATACTCTCAATAGAAATTCTGTGATTGTTGTAGTGCTTTATAAGACAGGAGCTGATATAAACATGCTTTACACACAGGTACTTGGTGTCTCTTAACACCATAAAGCCCATGTGTGATCTGCTGACCGTGATGGACTCCAAGATTGTGCAGGTGGCTCTGAACGGTCTGGAGAACATCCTCAGATTAGGAGAACAGGAGTCCAAACAGAACGGAACAGGCATCAACCCGTACTGTGCTCTCATTGAAGAAGCTTATGGTAGGCGTGCCTAAACCTCATGTTTGTCATCAATTAAAAATGGGCTTTTCAAAAATGCCCATCTACCATTTGACTGGTAGATTTTATGTTGGTTCCCACAATTTCAAATTTGTTTGGTTTTCAGCCAACTGCATTTAAGGGTTCTCCAGAAGATGGCAGCAAAGATAGAGTTTAGGAAGTTATTGAACGTGTGCTGTTATGTCTAGCTCATAAAAATTCGGTCGCTCTGTTCTGTTTGTTTGACTGTGATTTTGTGTCTATACAGTGGAAGTCAAAGGTTGCCAGTGTACTTTAAAATATAAACAGCTGCTTCTGTACATGACTGACTCGAAATGTGCTCCCCAGGCTTGGACAAGATTGAGTTCCTGCAGAGCCACGAGAACCAGGAAATTTACCAAAAGGCCTTTGATCTGATCGAGCACTACTTCGGGGTGGAGGAAGAAGATGCCAGCATCGCCCCGCAGGTGGATCAGAATCAGGGGCAGTATGTTTTCCAGCAGCCCGAGGGGCCCATGGAGGGATTCCAACTCTAACCCTTATGCTGTGCTGCTGGTCAAGCCTTCAGGCCTTGTTTCCTCCATCCATCCATCCTGCCTGGAGTCTCCCTTCACTCTCGGTAGTGCCTGGCCTCAGCAGGAGCCCTACAGCCGCTTATCAGAGATAACCCCACCCAGACCCCCTGACCCCAATCCACTAATCTTCCATTACAACCTGCCAACTTCCAGGTTCCTGTTGAGAGAGAGGATCTGTGACTGCGGAGGGCAAAACTCGGAATCTGTAGTTTAAATTCTGATGGCTTGCAAAAAAGCATACAGCTTTTATTGTTGTTGTTAATATTATTTAACATTGGCACTGAGGTCCTGTTAAGTAAACTTTACTCCATGTCCCTTCAGAAATGTGAAACTACCTCGTCAATCAGAAAAACGTGCGTGACAAGCGCCCGACAGTTCTCCCTTATTATGGAGTAAACATGCTTCTATGCAAATGGTTATGTGTGGCAAAAACCCACAAGCTCTGATGTGGTGTTTGGCAGGACAGAGCTGTAAAGAATATATTTGGATAAATTTGTGTTGGATGAACTTGCGTGTCATCACACCTACCGCTTATGTCATGCCATGTTTGTTTACAAACAAGCTTGCATCCTAAAGGCACGACGGGCCTAGTACACTATTTATTTTGCTGTGACATTAACTAAAATGGCTTTCGTGTGCTGAACTTCAGAACTGGGAGATACACAGGTGTATTTATTATGCTGTTTATCTGCGGGGTTGGGCTGTTGGGAGCCCAGCGTACAGCCCGCATCTCCTCAACGCCCACTTTGCTGTTAAAGCATTCTGGAAAACGTCGCATGCAGTTATTTAAGCTTGGTCATGTGACCACTGACATGCAGTTGTTTGTATGTAGGCATATCATTGTCATTGAAAAATGTTTTGATGTTTTCAGTTGTTTTCAGTTAACCTGAAGGTGTTACTTTGTCACTGGTTTTAATTTCATTTATTTAATGTAATTTTTCACACACAATAGACAATGCTCAGTTTTGTAATGTAATAATGTGTATATTATATATACATTGAAGACAGAAGGAAAACAAGTTTTGATGATGTGTTCTTGAAGGGTTTGACATGCAGTGAAATATTAAGTAAATGGTGGGAGTTGTTTTCTGTTAATAATATGTTAGCTTTTCCTCATCTGGGCCCCTTTTCAAATTTCCTTTGTGCAACATATTGTCTAATTCTATTATTTCCTTCATTGAATTTACTTGGAGTTTGTTTTTTGTACACACAAACCTGTCCAAGAAAGTGGCTTTCAATTCAATTCTCTTTTGGTGCGATTATTTACTTCCTTGTTATGTTGTGCCCATACATTTCCTGCACCTTGTTTTCTTTTAAAAACAACTTTGATCTAGATAAATGAGAATTATAATAATGGGATGTCAGTTTATTTACATAAACATTGAGATTGTAAAATGAAACTTTATCAAGCACATTCAATTGTGTATAGTTTTGTAATATTTCTCCTGTTTGTACGTTTTCTAAGTTTGGGTTGCTTTTTTGCATTAGAAAAAACTTTTGTGCTTTAAGTTCTCATTGGTACAGATTTACAGTAGAGTGGAGGTCATCGCTGTCCTCGAGGACAAATGTTGATACTGTGTGAAATTGTGTAGACAAATAAACAGGCCAATAAAATGTTCTGTTACACATTAAAAGAACAGGTGTACTGTAAGTAAAATGTGGTTTGTCTTCATTTCCTTGTATGATGTAAGGTTCAGACATCAGTTCTGTGAATAAGTGGTTTAAAGACGTCAAATCTGGGCTGTTTACATACATGTTTTCCTGTTGTGGCTTACAAGCAATTGTGACTCACCAAAAAAAACTATTCAAGACATAACAGATGAGTAATTTACATGTAGTTCTTTTGAACTGCATCTTAAGTAGTGTTTGAACAGTCATAGTATCTGTCTAGAATGCTTAGACGTTTTCTGTGGTTTTGGTGGTTTGTGGTATCAATTAAAATAAGAGCTTTATTGTAAAGCATAAATTAAATATTTACAGATTTTTAGAACAGCCCATGAGATTTAAATATTTTAGAATTTATGCTTATTTTTTCAACATAAATTGTGCAATATAAAGAAAGAGCAAAAGCGGAAAATAGTATCATAGATAACATATTTACAAAAGTATATTTTCAGTTCATTCATACTTTCCACAAACTAGAACACTATCCAATCAGATGCAAGACACTCAACCAATCAGCTGATGTTTTAGATTTTCCCCCTCAATTCCCCTTCATTAGTGTTAGTTGAGAGGAAAGTTTCTATGACTTTTCTATGACATTTGATTATCAGTTATTCAAATACAAGCCCAAGTACTATGAGCTGGCAAATAATTGTAGCTGTTATGCATATATGCACATGCATGAATTTCAGTGTAATGTTATTATAACATTTTCTAAGTAAACAATACTTGTATTGAGGGGGAGAAGAGTGTTCAGGTGACAAAAACTGGACACACAGGTCCAGACGGGGAAAACCACAGACGGTGTAACACTTAAAGATGACATTCCCCCGGCAATAACCACACTGTCTGCTTTCATTGCTGTAAATGACGTTTCACGCAAATAACAAAGAATTGACTCTTCATCTGTTACATCAGGACATTTTTAGAACCGGGACATTTTTCCTCAAACGTTGCATATTTAGCTGAGTCTCATATTTCAAGGTAGATTTTTCTCACACTCTGTGACATTTGATACTGAAGTCTGTAATGTGCACAGGTTGAGGGACAGAAAACATTCTGGCATTATTTACTCCTTCCTTCCCCAGAAATGTAAATTAAAGTATTTAAACTCTGTTTTTAAATAGTATATCTTTATCTCTGTGTTTAAAAATATGCACATTAAATGGATTAGAATTCATGTAACACTACACTGCTGAGAAACTGCACTTTTACCTGCCTCATAAGAGCCCAAGCTAAACTTTTTTCTAATGTTTATAACAGTATAAGAGTATTTTCTACACAAACTATTTAAGGTAATTAAGGAGAAAAAGTAAAAACATGGCATTTCTTTGTTTGTAAAAAGGGTTTGAGACAGTTCACTGCACCACACAGATGGTTACAAGACAGTTCGGCAGAAGACGAGAAAAGGCTGATGTTAGTACGGTGGATAAATGGCCGCTGGCACTCTCACTGGAGTGAGACAGTCACTGATTCACAAGGCCTGTGGCAAAGAGACTCATTATGTCACATGGTGGAGAAAAAAGAGCAAACAGAACAAAGAAAAGAGACAAAATTTGACACTAGGCAGGTGCCTGAAAGCAGGTAATGCCTGTAACATACTTGCTGTTTTATGGAAAAGAGGGAAAATTCATGGAAATCCCTAGGAATTCATTTAAATACACTAGATGAAATTTTACATCATTAATTGATTTTTCTGTTCAACTTCATATATGACTGTAGATATGCACCAATAAACTTGAATAAAAAATAATGTTTGTAAAAACAGATAACAGATTCTTGCACTGGTTTTCATTCTGAGCTTTAATAAAAAAAATGTTAAATCTCAATCCAGTGGTTATTGCAATATTTTATACACATTAATACACATTTCTGTATAATACAATCATCATCATAGTCATCTTGGATCTGAGAAAAACAAATAACATACAGTACAGTACAAATACGCACACAAAATAAATGTCGTTTTCTACAATTTCATTATACAGATAAAGCATAAAGTTTAATCTTTTACATATCAAAAATGGCCCTGACTGCTAATATCAGTTGCTAGCATTGACTGTGTTTATGTCTGTTTTCAGCTTCTTGTGCAGGAAAATTAAGTTGGGGATTGGATATGGTATAGACTGAATCCTCAGTTTTACTCTCTGGCTCTGTTTCACTCAAGCCCTGGATGTTCTCTGCACTTTTTCTGGCGTATTCATAAACGTTCTTCCGAAATGCGTCTTTGGTATTGTGCTCCTTTTTGAAAAGAATTATGTAACATTTCGGCAAAAAGTGACAGCTTAGGATTCCATAGTTAGAAATGAGAATTACAACCATCTCCACGGCGGGCACGTATTTGCCTTTGGTGGTGAGGTGAACGGGGATAAAGATGACCCAGGCCATCAGGTAGATGAGCATTCCAAAGGTGATGAACTTTGCCTCGTTGTATTTCTGAGGAAGTTTTCTGCCTTTGTAAGCAAAAGTAAAACACACAAGCGCCAACAGAACAATGTACGCCAGCATCACTCCAAAAGCCACGTTTGATCCCTCATTACACTCGATCAGAATGTCTTTAGGGTTAGACAATGTGGCTTTTTTAGGGCTGCAGAGAATCAACCAGAGGGTGCAAATGATGACCTGCAGCCCCGTGCAGATGCAGATGATCACGTACGGCTTGTAGAGTCTGCACAGTAGCTCCTTCAGGTCTAGGTCCATCTGGAACGCCAGGAGGATCTTCAAGGACTTGACCAGGATGCAGGAGACGCACAGGGTGAAACTCAGGCCGTAGATGACCTGCCTTACCTTACACGTTGTATCGGTGGGCTCACCCACAAAGAACACAACGCTGATAAAACTGCCCAGCAGAGAGACGAGAATTAGATGGCAGAGTGGTCCACCTGCAGCCTTGACCACAGGAGAATTCCTTTGCCAGATAAACAGCGCAGAGACCAAGAAGAGGAAAAGGATACCGAGTGCAGCCAGGGTCAGGAGGACTATAGCAAAGCCACTTTTCCACTCAAAGTACTCATGGGGCTTGGAATTACACTTTGAGCTTCCGAGGTCTGACCACTCTATATCCGTGTCACAAATGGTACATTGGTCCATGTCTGAAATGCAAAACATTGCATTAATTCAAACAGGCTTCAAAGTAACATGGGCTAATTGCTAAAGTAGCCCTAAAGCTGCAACCTGTAACTTTTGCCTCTCTACCGCCATCTCTGTTTAAAACATAAAATTGCAGGGTACATGGATGACCAGTTTAAAATCCAAGAACAAGCTAAAAACGCTGCACCATCTACAGTGCGAGGACATGCAATATAGTAGCCGTCTTTCCTTTTACAGAGAGACATCTCCCGTAAATTCCTTCCCAACTCTAACTATAAACCATTATTATAAACTTACTGTTGTGAACCAGGGTAAGGAAAGAAAATCATGTTAAACACTAATATGTCATTAACTTGCTCAATAACTTTTTGTTCATTTTCTAACTAATAAAAGTTATGGATTGCAGCTTTAACTCAGCTGTGTCATTTAGGATTTACATTTCCCACAGATGTGTGGCCAACATGAAACTTGCCTGTGCTGTTGGAGTAATAGTTTACCGCGCATTTGATGCATTCGTAACAGCAAGTGTGTTGACCGTCAGCTGTCTTTTTAAATTCTCCTGGCTGACAGCTGTTTGAGCACCTTGATACCACATGCTAAGAAGACAAAGTAACGAGTGGTTAAAAGAAAACAGTATATAAAACTGCAAATGTATATATTTAAACATACATTACCTTAAAATCACTTTGATTCGTGCTGGTAAAGTTGAAACTGTCATTGGATGGATCATATTCAGCTATTTTGTCAGCAACTTCATTTTCTTGCCACACCGAGACGTCGTATCCCAAATTAATGTCGCCATTTTTATCAAATCTGTATATGACTCCTTTCCTCTCAAAAGCGACGTTTCTTAACTTTGCAAGGAGCTGAAACACAAACATGTAGTAACTTTTAGGTTATTTACACGTTTGTGGAATGAATTTGAATTAGCCTGATAATGAGCTGAAATACCTCCCAGGGCTGGAGAGCTGTGGAGTTCTTGCATTGCGTTTTTACACACATTTCAGCCACGGCCTTTGCAACAGCGCCGACAGCCATCTGAATGCTGAAGACCATGTCCAAGTTCGTATTTTTCAGGAGTTCCTGTACAGCTGCTGTAATATTTCCTATATCCGGCTGATTCAAAAACTCCATCAGTAACGGATTCCTCCCAGCCTCACTCACAAACTGTAGATCCTTCAGGTATTGTTGGAAAAATGAATCATTCCCACTCTTGAAAGTAAAGCCCAGAATATCTCCGATATCTGTGAGTTTCACTTCTTTAAGAATATCTTTAGCATTTGACCAATTATCGCTGGCCACCCATATCCTCTTATTTGAAACCTTACCAGAAAGAACCTTAAACAGGGATTTCATTTGAGCAGACTTAGCAAATGAAACTACCACTTTAACTTTAGAGTTGTTTATAATGGTGCTCATGGCCTTGTTGATCGCGGCATTCAATTTTTGTTGGTCCGTAAGCGAGTCAGGTAGGATTTCCTTAAAGGAAACACAAATTCCCACCATTGCAGCCTGGGTAACAAAGCTTTCCATGGCAGAGCGTCCATAATCTCCATCTGTAATGATAATCCCAACCCAGTTCCAGTTGTTGTCCTTTAACAGCTTGACCATGGCACTGGTTTGGTACAGATCACTGGGGACGGTCCTCATGAACGCAGGGAAACGACTTTTGTCACTCAGAATGATAGCCGTGGATGCGTAACTAATCTGGAACAGGTATTCAAATGCATTTGCACTTTAATCCTAATTTATAGCACCATATTACCTTAAGCCAGTTCTGAGATCTTTAGTGAAACAAATAGAGCTTCCTAGCTAACAGAAAACGTTCTCAGAACATGTCCAAAAGTTCTCTTAAAGTTATCAAGAACAGTTTGGCAGTAATGTTAGTAAAACTTTCTTTAATGTTATATATCATATCAAAAACATTATTCTTAAGTTGTTAGTGGTTTTAAACATTTCTATAACTTTAAAAATGATGTTTTAATGTTTCTGTTAATTTATTGAAACGTTCTTACAACCTAAAATTGTTAACTGGGTTACCTGTGGGATTAGTTGCAGGTTGAGTTCTCTGGCAATTGCGATGGAGATCTCAGAGGAGGAGGTCCCGATTACAGCCATGGTGGGTTTGACAGGTTGGGAAGAGTTTGTTGTCAAACCGCAGGCTGAGAACGACTGCGTCAAATCCTGGACAGCCCAAAGTGCAGTGCTGACATCAGAACATGTGTCGTGGATGCGGTATCCGAGAGTGATGTTCAGACCACTCAGCAAGGGTGATCTGTTCGCTGTTTCCACGGCATGAATCATGGTGAGGGCCTGAGTTAGACCTCTTGTGTAAAACCTAGAGAGAAAAAGTCACTGGTGATTTCAGAGTTGATTCTAACTGGATCCTTTACTTGAATGATCCAACAGTGCAAAGAAGAAACTGTCTAATTAGTTTAAACGCTGACAATCAGCTAACAAACTCACCTGTTGCAGTTAGGAAGCCGTGGTGGAGAGATGCTGTATGAGTTTGTTCTGTTCACCGCCTCATGGATGGGAAAAAGCCCTCCGATGATGATGTCTCCTGGGGCCGTGGCTCCTGGGCGGCTGTGTTGGGTCAGAGTGGCTTCTGTCACTTTCTCCAGCCTGGACATCATAAGTATGAGGCTCATCAAAACCAAATGAGGCATCTCTGCTTTAGGCTGTTCCAGCCCGAGTTCACCTGGCCGACTGACAGGTTCTCCTTAAACATCTTTGTTTATAATACACACACTGCTTCCCTCACGCAAGCTTCAGGAATGTTTAAAAAATACACACCTCCCACATCTTCAAGTCCCTCCCCCAACAACTTGTGAAACATCTACAGCAGGTGTCGTTCTGCAGGTGAAATATGAGCAATGCCGACAATTGCTTTAACAAAAGATTACTGTGTGCCAGTATTTATTTCTCAATGTTCACCCAAGGTGAAGTGTACCACAAAACAAAATAGTTGCAAAGAGGTTTTTGCACATATAATGAAAAAACAAACATACAGCATTATATGATTATATATAAAAAACAAAAGTGTGTTGCTTGTCTTTTATGTTTTAGGGTGAAAAGAATGAACAGGTTGACAGTAGACCAAAACACAAACACACACTAATCGTCTCTTGTATTATTCAGTTGTCGCTCATAATGACACAATGGCTTATTGGCGCCATCTTGCGACTCTAAAGACTGACTACAGACGATTGTCGGGAGTCCAGAGTCAAACAAAACGTCGCTTTATCGCTTTTATGACATTTATCGCACAAAGACTAAAGGCCTTGTTTAATTTGAATTCACTACTCCAAAGTCTACACCCTTAAGATACCCCAGAACAATATATAAGACGACTCAAAACTGAGGACGAAATCTTGCAGTGTTACTACATATGAAAACAAATTTTGGACTGCAGATTAAAAAGATATTAAGTTAACTGCAGGTCAAGTGACTCATATTCTGAATTAGTTTTCTCTTAATACATCCAGTTGTGAACACACACACTGAAAAACTTAAAGGGGGTCTGAATACCCTTTGAATGCACTCAGGACAAAATGGGACAAAAATAGTTGCTTCTAGGGGAAAAGGAGGGACAGCAGGTGGAGGGAAAGGGCAAAAACACCCTTTAATCTAAAGGAGTAAAAGGGCAATGCAGCCTGTGTCTTAAAACCAGTGGATACTGAGGAAAACAAACAACTCAAGAAGCTGATAGGAAGGTAGAGACTACAAAAAAACAGGAGTGACTAAACTGTGCGGTTATATGTGAAGATTATTAGAGGAATGGGAGAGATTAACAGCCAAAAGAAAGAAAGGAAGAGGGTTTGAGACAACAGCTTCCTTGTTTACCAGTTTGTGCAAACCTGATAGTTAGCAGAAGTGAAACTGCTGGAACATCTGACCACTGCTGCCTCACTCATCTTGCCCAGGAGAAACATGCACCGTTTTCCACCCCAGTTTTTTTGCACAATCGCTAATAATTGTCACATTTTTCCAAAACTCTTTCTTCTCGCCTGTTTTTGGGAATGTGTTAACTGAACAGGAAAAACATTCCTGAGCTGACATTTATTCAATTAAACCGGAAACAAACATTTATCCCTGCTTCTGAGCCTCACTGGCTGCAATACCTCACCATACAATTGTTTTAACCTCCTTGGCACTCCTGCAAAAAGCAGGAATAAAAGATTAGAAGACAAAAATGCAAGGTTTCATAGTTAAATTTTATCTGAAGCTGTAAATAATACAAGTATATACGCTTAATAATATTCTTTTAATAGTAATTACAATAATATTACAAGCATCATAGAACGAGACATTTTAAACTTGCATTTTCAAAACAGACAGCAGCTCAATACCAAATTTATTAGATCATTCTAAAATAAGGTACAAACAAAAGGAAGGAAGGAAACATGGGGGAGAAAAATGAAAACCAAAAACAAATAACTGGCCATTTGATTGCAGCTTAAAATCCCTTTTAAGTGCACAGACAAAACAAGCAGCATTACATATGAGTAGATGCTTAAGCGCTGAGGAAAACGGTGATCAAAAGCAGAAACGATTGCACAACACAAGAACAGATGTTTAAGTTAAATGTTAATGATCAAATCTATAAATTAAAGCTACACAGTCTGCAATTATCAAATGGTGGTCCTCAGGGAAAAATAAAGGAGTAAATAGGGCATTTTCCCAATAAAAAAATTTGGGAAAAATTGGGACTGAAGAGAACTGGAAAGGCCACTAAGCTAGAGCACTTAATCAGATCCACAACTGGACAGATTTATTCTCTTAAAGAGCTAAATCTTACTATATTTATAAATGTATCTCAATGTTATCATTTTGAGAGAAACAGGCCTAAATATTGCTAAGTTACTGAATCACAGTTCTACAAAATAGTGCTTGTCTAATGTTTAACAAAAAAGTGTGTGGCATGAAAAGGTGCTTCGCAAACATGTTTATTGCAAGATTCCAGTTTGTCAATGACTGAGAAAGCTGAGCATGATATTGTTTGAGGGAAATGTAGAGAGATGTAATCCCCAGTCCTTTAATATCAAAGTTTTCTACATTCTTTGCATGCAAGTTAACAAACATGTTTATGCAAAAATGCCAAAGTCATGGAGAATGTGAGAGTATGACTCTGATACTGCTAAAGGGATTGGCCATCACAACCAGCATCCCCTGCCTTTTCCTCAAACAACGACTGACTGTAAAGCAATTTGAGATGGACAGCGTTGATTTTTTCCAGGCTTCACCAAAACACTAACAGCTCTGAAAGCTGATCTCCACTAATAAATTTAATTCATATTCTGAAAAAAAAACCCTGAACTACAAATTGTCCAAGCGCTGTTCACTGCAATGCATACATGGCTAGTTCCCTAACAACATCATGACCATCTCATGCTTCACAAACAAGCAATGCTATATACACACCGTAAGAGTCCATGTTTAACTGTTCCACTCAATCAACACATAATTTGTGTTCTAAAAAAACCTGCAAAAATGTTGTCGGTATAATTCTGATGAAAGCTAAGACGCGATACAGAACTGATTATGTTTCTGATCAGGTTTCTAAAGAGCTGGACGGAGACTTTGTTCAATGTGCTAAACAAGGTTTCAGGATAAAGTGTAATTAGGCAGTAAGACTAAGCAAGAAGGTAAACTGACGGAGGGATTGCACTTGAAGTTTAGAGGTGTGTAGGGCTTTCCAGGGGTACCTATTACATGACATGGGTGGAGTCATATTTTGATGTAGGCATGGCAGCCTAAAAATGGTTATTTTAGGGATCAGTCTGTGACTTCTTTTCTTTTAAATTAAGGCAGAAGCACTGCTGAGGATCAATGCACAAATGCATACTAAAATGTATACACAAGTTGGACACATTCAGATACGCTGTTTGCACCTTTATCCAGAGACACTCTGGATTTTTTCTCCGACTGAAGCAAGCAATCCAAGTGTAATCCTACAGTCATGCAAAAGGACGCAAATTTTCATCACATCGTCAAAAACACTCTTTGCATATACAGCTTGAATAAGCAGTTCTGTAGTTAATCCCAGTAAAAGCAGTGATTGCAAAGCAACTGTTGGCTTTGTGTTTCTCTCTCTCCCTTGATACGCAAAATGTTATATAATCCGGATCGTGATGCTAATCCCTGTCCGTTCAAATCCAAACAGGTCAGAATTTTGTAATCTTTACCCCAGAGTCCCCAACAATCAGACGGGCTATGGAAGGATGAACCTGTGGAAAAAAGAAGGCAATCAAATTTAAAATGCAGAAGACACAACCTCCTAAAGCACACAATGTACTTTGAAAAAAGACAAGCATCTAAACACATAAGTCTAGCCTTTGTGATGATTAGATGAGGGTCACAAGCTGTATGAAATAGCAAACTAGCACAAATCTTTGCTTTACCACTTCTTACCTGTGCCTGCAGAGGCCCATAGGGCACCAGCTCCCCATCCACAGTAAGGGTTCCTCGTGATGAGAGCGGTTGAAGACGGAATGCGCGAGCTGAAACATGACTAACATAGGGAGAACTGACAGACAAATGGGCTCCCCTCTCCATTGCCAGAAACAGTCTAAGCAACATTGCACGGGAGATACCAGCCCGCACAAATGTCAGATGGATCAAACCATCATCAAATCGAGCCTGTGGGGCAGCAAAAAGATCTGCTCCCAGGTGGGACTGGTAGATGGCAAGTACCAGGACAAAATCACCCTCGATGGTGACCCAGTCTCGTGTAGGCAGAGGCTGGTCAAGAGGAGGTAGCAGGTCATCCTCTGGCAGGTTGATGGAGGATGATATGTGAGGGCGGTTCTTCAGGGGTCCTGCAGGTTCAGCAAGGTCAAAGCTGAAGGACGGGGATGGTGAATTAAAGGACGGTGATGGAGAGGAGGAACTTGAAGTGTTGGGATGTGGGGCAAGATAAGAAGAATGTGGAGATGCGCAAGATGGAGATGAAGGAGGGGTTGGGGAAAGGGACAAAGAAAGGGATGGAAATTTTGGAGGGAGAGAGTTTGAATGTGATTGCTGGAGAAGAGAAAGGGGACGTGGTCGTGAGGGGTTTTGGTTCTGGTCCAAAGTTTTAGGTTTAAAAGCTTTAAAAGGAGACTGGCGGAATGGAGAGGAAGAAATGGTGAGGGCTCGCTCTCGGGCTGTGTCCAGTGGATATGCTCCTCTCTGGAAGTAGGTTCCATTAAGATCTTCATCCTCCTTTCCATAGCCTACCTCCTCCATGTCTTGGTCAGAGTCTGCACTGATTGGCTGGCTAAAGAAGGCCTTAATAATCTGGCTAGAGGGGGCAGAGTTTTTACGTAGTTTGTGTTGCAGGTCTGGTGTTGTGATCTGATAATTGCTTTCACACTCATTTACCTCTTTTCCTTCAAGTCCATCACTCTCACTCAGCTGTCTCGCTCTCACCTCTCCATCTATCTCATCCAGCTTCTCTGTGCTGTCTCCTCCCTCTATGTTTTCATCATTTCTGACTATGTTGTCACACTCGTCCCTTTCATTTGATTCCGAGCTGGTTCCTGATGTCTCCTCCATCTTCTCTTCTGCTTCAACCTCTCTCTCCCTGTCCTCTGCTAGACTGGAAGCTCGTACTACCCCCACACCCCTCGCTCTCTCTCTCCTCCTTTCCCTCTCCCTCTCTCGCTCCTGCCTCTGCCTCTCTCTTTCTCTCTCTCTTTCACCATCTCCCTTACAAAGGCTTCTTTGTTCACTCAGGCCCATGTCCGAGCAGGTCCGATGTATGGGCGTGCGACAAAACCCCTCCAAACCTTCTGTAATGCTGCGAGAAAGAGGTCTGCGGGGGGGCTGAGGTGTAGCATCTGACGATGGGCTCACCATGCTGGGCGGCAGGTACGAAAGACGGCCCTTATAAGAGCGCAGCGAGGCCAATCTAACCAGAGTGCCCAGCGTAAACCGTGCAGACCCCAGTCCTCTGTAGCGCTCACTCTCTATGTCTACATCGGACACAAAACCCCAAGCCACAGACAGGAAAGAGAACAGTCTTCTGGGAGCAGGTGGGTGCCCGTTCTGATTGGACGATGTGGATGAAGCAGTGTAGGGGCTTGTTGTAACAGACACCAGGTCCATTGGTTTCACCCCACCCCGGCAAAGCAGGAAACAGCAGTTGAGCAGGAGAGGCTCCCGAAGGCACATGTCATATCTGATTGACAGACAGAGAGAGGGTGCAAGAGAGATGAAAACAGCACACAACCAAACACATAAACAAATGCAGAACAGCCAAAAATAATAAGGGGTCCTATTATGCGTTTTTACTTTTTCAGCTTCACTTAGTGTGTTATGTTGCTGTTTCAGCATAAACAATATCTGCAAAGTTACAACGCTCAAAGTTCACTTCAAAGTGAAATCTCTTTAACCAAAATTACTTTTTAAGGACTACAATAAAAGGAACTACAGCTCTCTTTTTCCTGGGTTAGTGATGTCATTCTGATCCCCAGAATTTGAATAAACTCCGCCCTTCCAATTCTGTGAAATTTCTGGACAACGTACACCAGTTACAACACACTGGGCCAGCTAACCAATCTGAGCCTGTTGTGTAATTCTGAAGGAGGGGCTTAATAAAACCAGGAACTCAACAGCCCATTGTTATGAAAATGGAAACAGCAAGGTAGTATCAATACTTAGAAAAAAAAAGACATAATAGGACCCTTTAAAATATGGAAGTGTTGAACCTCTGTGTAACATCCACGTCTGTGAATATAAAAAGGAGGTAAATTGCTACTAACAGACCTACATTGTAGCAAATAACTATTGAGATGCAAGATTCAGATTAAAACAAAGTCTTTCTGAAGAACTAGATTCTCAAGCGAGTATGTTCCAGCTAAACTCTGGTGACTCTCGTACCCTGCATAGTGGTTGATGGATCCAGCAAGTGCATTCCCAGACCCACACGGAAGAATGCCAACAGGAGTTTTTATTGCTTGTTCCCAGTCTGGCCTGTCCATGAGGCCATTTATCACCTGCAGTTAAGACACACATTTAGTTAAGAGTTGCAAATAATATTTTAATTATCTGGCATGATGTCATTCAGGTAGTTGTGTTTATTCTGTAACAATAAACCTTGGAGGTCAATACTTTGACAATTTATGTAAACCATATGTTTAAATCTATAACTTAGGCATTTTGCAATTGTCTTAATTAAAATTTTCTTTATACAACAACTGTCTTAATGCACAGTAATAAATAGCACTTCTGTGTTGTGATGCAAGACTATGATCACATTTTAACACATTATTAAGAGACGCAGCTGTGAGGATTGTTGCGATATTGACCTCATGCAAAAGTCCATCTCCAGATACAATGACGATTCCGTCCCATTCTGCCAGCGAGATCTCTCTGATCAGTTCGCGAGCATGATTGTGACGCTCTGCACAAAAGAAAAACAAAACAAGCACAATACACAAATGCCCAACAGATTCTGGCCAGTATAGCAGTTTGTGTGGCAGTTCTAAAACAGAATCTAGAATTCTACATTATGTGGGCATGAATCATCACTGTCTGTAGCTGATGCAACGTGTATGTGATTGTGTGTGTTGTTTGTACCTGTTTGTATGAGGTTGTAGCTGATGTTGGCTTCTCTTATCATTGGAAGTATCTGCGTTTGACACCACTGCATTGCCTGGCCCCGCCCACTGTATGGATTGACCAGCAGCAACAGTCGACGGGGACGAGGCAACATGTATTTGCTAAATTCTGACCAATCAAAGAGCAAGAAAAGAAATTAGGGTATATCATTACATCATCATAGTTAATACACCTCAGGATAGGCTAAGAAATATTTGATCTTTGAAACAAACTCTACGTTTTATATGAATCATTTGAAGGACCCAGGATGTTATTTAATGATAAATTAAGAGCTGTAATGACTAGCACAGAGGAAAAACTCTTGATCCAACAGCATACAGCATCTGTTTAAGTTAATGAAGCCTGCTGTACTGCTACTGTATACACTGCTCTACTCAACAACAAGCGGTGTTTTCCCTGCCGCAGACCCACCCAATGACAGCAAATGACCGCATGTGGTACAGATTATGTGTGCAACCAAAAATGGGCGGAGTTAAACTCTTACACAAATATATGCGGACAGATATGATTCATACATATATTTAGCACCCTATTAAAGAAATTATAGTGCCATCCTATTTACAAGACACGTACTAAAGACATAAAAACAACATAAATGGAAAAGCATTGATTAAGATGTCTTGTAAAATTAGGTGCATCCGTTTGCGTTTTTCCATTTATTAAAGACTGTAATAAAAGCCATTAAGATGCTTCATTAAATGTGTTTACATTCTGGAAGCAGTTTAAAATAATTAAAGGTCTCATTAACCTAGTACACATTTCTTCTAGTCCTGATCTTCATCTAGATGTCCTCTGGCAAACTTCAGAACTATCTATACTACAAACAAACACATACCCACCTAAGTACCGGAAGAAAACGCAGCATCTGTGTTGTCTGACCACACAATATCAGTATCACAGAAAAGACAACGATACCACATTCATTCAAGAAGAAACACCCAGACCCAATGAATTATTAACTGCAACGGAGAACTCACAGGCACACACTCTCACACACACACTCTCACACACACACTCTCACACACACACTCTCACACACACACTCTCACACACACACTCTCACACACACACTCTCACACACACACACACACACACTCTATCCCTCACACATACACACGCTCCCACCCACCTGTAGTGGAGCTGACATCGATCCCTCTCAGCAGACACTGTATAGCAGCATTCCATTTTTCCACCTCGGCTCTGCTTTCCGCCAAGTAAGCCTTCACCTGTCTGTGTCTGGACACACCTTTCCGACGCCGACCAGGAGGGTACCAATAAAGCACCAGCAACGGTGGGGCTGGTGACCGAGGACAGCTGCACCCGGTCAGTTCTGCTAGAGGCAACAGCAGCCTGGACTGCTTCCCTGTGCGCGAAGACAAACGCTGGACGTGGATGTGAGTGGGGGTCAGAGTCAGGGCGTAGCTGGTGGAAGCAGGGCTGGATGGTAAAGACACACCTCCAGGGCTATTAGGGCAGCTGTTACTGCTACTTCCACTGCCCCCTCCGCTGCTCCAGCCACCAAACTGTCCATGCAGCAGGGCCTCCTCAGTTACAGACGGACTCTTTGGGCCTGGCGAGCGCATGTTTAATGTCTGGGCTCAGGAGAAGTGCCACAGGGAGATGGAGAGTATGTGTGGAGCAGACAGTGGGCGAGCCTCATGCAGAGTTCAGTTTTTGGTCTCGTTAATGTTTGTAAAATGACTATTTTTGGACGGATTCGCTGGACGATTGGAGGAGTTGTTGAAGAAGGTGGTTGATTGTTTTTCTTTGTGTCAGAGGTTTTAAATGATGACAGTGCTTCAACATGTCGATTTACAAAAAAAATCTTCAAAAACAGCAGGTCTTTCTATCCCTGATAGTGTTCAAACCTTTCTCACACTAGTGTATGTTGCCTGAACCAATGCCCAATCCAAACTCAAAACAAACAAAATATAAAAGACTTCCAGTTTAGTTTTGCATCAAAATATCCCTACAAAAATACACAGCTTTTAAGCTTTTGCTATTTTAGCAAAAAATTAGCCAGATTATTTGCTTTTCTCAGCAGTCTTTGACTTGAAAATGTTACAACATGAGATTAAGCAAACGTCTTTCGTCAACAACAAACAAAACTAAATTCTGTGTACATATTCATAAATAATAATTTCAAGAAATTTCTTAAGTTAAGTTACTATTAATGAACATTTGTTGTCAAGTCACAGAGCATAAAACTTAAAAATAAACAAAATTAAGATTATAATAACCCAAGCACAAAAACACAAAAAAGAGTCAAAGTAACTGTACAGAGGATCAGATTCTCTCCAACAACAACAGTGCTGAGGAACTTATAAAGATTTACAGAGATGTCACTTCTGCTCTTGGTCCCAAAGAGCGTCAGACATTGTAGTGCTGAAGGGAACCCATGTATTCTAGCTCATCCAATAAATAAATAAATGCCAGAAAATCCAAAATGTGCCATCCATGAATCTTGAATTCTACTGTTCCATCCTTCCAAGTGCCGGAACAAGGTGTCAGGTCATGGTTATCCTTGTATTCACACTGCTTTAGCTGCCTTGCTACATAGATAGAAGGAGGGTTGGAGAGGCGAGGAAGTGAGAGAGAGACAAAAACAGATCACCTTTTGACAACAAATACAATGATCTACACCCTACAAGACAGAGAAAGTCAAGCAATGATAACAGTTAAAATCTGAACAAGATATTATTGAATAGAAGATCAGGATATTACATGTTATCTTATCTATTACAATTTAAAATCTTCTTTATTGCCGTTCTAATGGAATGTGATATCAAATTGATCTTTGATGTCTAAATAGTCTCAGGTTATCGGATAAGTTGTTTAAGATGCAATATCTTCAAAGTTCTGACATCAGCAGAATGGAAAAACATGCTGAATAATACTCAACTAGTTTCTCAACTAAGGAAATGTGACAACCATCGGCTGGGGGAAATGTGAACACAGATTTACAGACTAAATACAAAGTTCACTGCTCCAAAATGTGCAAAATACTTGTGGTTTGGAAGCATTAGGCAACACAAATATGACACAGGACTGCGTCATTTTGAGCTGAACAGAGCAGAAAACTGGTCTGGGGTTGAATCACACCTGTCTGACATCAATCTTGAAATTCCACAAATGCATCTGAAACGCAACACCAGCAATGGGAATGAATATTCACTGTTCTGGTGCTGACATTAAGATAAACAATCATAGACTTTAGCTTGAGGTTTGCACTCCTTAAAATTAAAAACAATAAGATCACAGTACCAGTTTATAGCAGACAGGAAATGGCTGCCCATTAGGACGCCTTATATACACACAGTCTATAAACATCTGAGACCAAATGAGGGTCTGCGTTTAAGCATCTGTCTGTAGACAGTTTAATATCTGCAAACTCAGTTTTGGAATTTGATAGAGGTCAGCAGGTAATACTGAAATATGCAACTCTTATCGTGATAGTTAAATTTCTTCCAGACCCACTTGTTAAGATTCGTGAGAAATGAATGCCTGGCAAATTTCCATATCTTTTTAAAAATAACACAAAGAAAAAAACTGTGATGACCAAGTCTCCCACATGTGTCCTCAAAAGACTGGGTGGAGACACTGGCAGAAAAGCAACTCTTTCACAAAACCCACAAAAGCCCAAGAGGGCATTCCATTCAAAGCTGGCTTTAAAAACCTGTATCAAGCAATACCTTACAGGGCCACAGTGAACACTGTTGACTGTCTAGTCTAGACAAAGTGCACACTTTGTCCCTTTTATCACCAACAGTTTTTACTGCATCATTGATATGATAGTTTGAGATTTAAGGCTTTGAACTTTCAATTAGCCTGATGTTACCTTACAGACCTTACAATAAAAACAGAAAAGACTTACTTTACACCACTTGCTACCTTAGAATTATAAGGTTTTATCTGACATTTTTTGTCAAAATTGAGTTAGACATACGTTTACTCAGATATAACTTACTGACAATCTTAAAGGTGTTTTATTTTTTTTAATGCATTTTGGGTGTTTAATTTGAAAAACAAAAAAGTTCAGTTTTGATATTTACAATGCAATGCAAAAACTTTAAACCTCAGTATCTCAAAACGCAGATAGAACCTTATAATTCTAAATTAGCGCACTGTGCAAAACTCTCTGAATGAATTTGCATAACATAGATCAATTCAGAAGTATTTAAATCAGTTTTGTTTTATTTTGATAACAAATATAACCCAATAAAAAGGTAAAAACTGATCCCACTAAACATATAATACAGATCTCGTAGTCTCAAAGCGTTTCTAAATTTGACAGGTGCACCGTCAGTTGTCCCAGTCACACGTTTATGAGTTGCTGAGGAATGTGCTTGAGTAAAAATCGGCTTAATAATGTTAACCTGTTTGTTAAGTCGTTATAAAAGGGTTTAAATCTACTGCTCATGTAGTAATATTTAGTTAGTCTGCCGCAGGATCAGAGTCGTGTGATCTGTGAAACACAATTGCCATCTTCTTAATCTACAGGGTATCGTATAACTAACAGCAGTCGTTGGTTCGCATAGCGTTATTTTAAAACATCGTACAAACCAACGGGGAAGAAATTAATAAGTACAGCTGCAGTGTCTTAGCAACTCAGAAACAAACTCACAGATAAACACAGCTAGCTGATGACAGGCCAACGCAATAAACTAGTATTTAAGGAGATATAAATGGATTCGTCTGAGCTTAAATGCGACGGCTAAAAATGAATATACGATTTTATAAAAATATTTTTTATTTTAAAAAATAATGTATCTTGCAAAGATCCTGTTAATGTCATTTTACACAGCCAAGCTCGCGGGACCTTAGACACAAAAACCAGCGACACAGATCTGCTTCTATTTAAATTCTTCATTAAGGCGGCCGGTCCAATAACTATTTGACTTTTGGCATGGCATAACTAACAGAATAATTATAAGACGATAAAGTGACACAAATACCGACAGACTAACCTTATTTTTGTCCCCTTACATGGCGAGTTTCTCCAGCTTTCCTGAGCTGTAGGGGAGGCACGAGCGATTTTCAGGAAGTCTTTCGACGCAGCGATACGGTCTAGCAAACGATTGACAAGATAAACGTCCAATCATCAAGTACAATGGCAGTCTGGCCCGCCCACCTCGTTGTGAAACTGTCACTCACTTCTGCTGAACTCTCGAATGCTATATTTAAAGCCTCAGAGCTTGTTTAGTATATACATTTCGAACGAATAATGGTCATGAACGTTAGTTTTGTGTGTAAAAATGTATTTTTCCGTAAATATTACCTTTCGCCTAATATTTCAGCCAATGGGATGAAGAATCGAGCGGAAGTGGTCATAAGTTAAAAAAATTATTGACATGCATTTTTAGCGAATCAGAAGAAGAAAAACAGAACAAGGCGGGGCTACGTCAGCGAGGGGGGCGGAGTCAGCCGTCCATCTTTAATGTACTGGACAGAAGGGGGATTGACGAGATCTGAAAACATTACCAAATTTAAAATAAGGATTTGTCGGATGTTTTGATCGTGGCTGTCAAACAGAGATACTGACGAATATTACAAACGTTTGAAAAAGGTATATGACGAATGTGCATTAAATATAAGACTTTGAAAGCCCCACACCGTCTTTTGGAAAAACTATGTGCTTCTGCTAGCAGTGCGTTAGCCGTCAGCGCTGTTCGACATCAAAACAGTCGCATCTTATTCCATGTTAACTGCAGATATATACAGTATACAGTCTATATGATCTGCCATGATGGTATCTTATTAATAAGTCTAAGAGATGGCGATAAAATGTTGCTGCTTTACCACGTTAGCAGCTTGGTAGCTAGTGTTCAGTGATCAGAGGCTGCGTAAATCTGCGTAAACAGCGAGGTTGTGTTGGCGTGACATTATAAGTGATCTGATCTATTTGAACGATCACAGCATGCTGCCATTATTAAACAAGCTTGATATTATATATAATCGTGGTTTATATGTTGGCTAGGACAGCAAGCTTGTTAAACATAACTAAAGCGTTGATCAGTTTTTGAACTCAATAACACAAATACGACGGAAGTATAACGTTAGTCAAGCATGTGTTAAGATGCTTTGATATTAGCCTTTTATATTGTGATGAGTTTTACCTGTCAGACGAAGTCTAAGCATTTCTCCTATGTTAAATTGAACGCAGTACAAGTTAATTCATGATCTGTTTATAATTCTCACAGTGACAGAAGGTATGAAGACAGTATCATAGCGAAGTCATGGCTGACAAGAGAAAACTTCAAGGTAAGGTTACATTATAAAGATCATAATTCTGTCTCTATCACTCCCAGTCTTTAGCAGTTCAAGTGCTTGAAATAAACAGTACATTCGGTCCTGTGGTTTGCTTATCATATGATTTTGATTTATGCATATTCGTGTGCATTACACAACCAGGCGAAATAGATCGATGTTTAAAAAAAGTTGCTGAAGGTGTGGAACAGTTTGAAGATATCTGGAAAAAGGTGAGATGTTTACATTTGAGCCACCAATGCATAAACCCAAATATAACAGGAAGCAAGCATGCACCTACTGTGTTTTCTGTTTGAATAATCTGTGTAACATTTTATATACAGCTTCACAATGCAGCAAATGCCAATCAGAAAGAAAAGTACGAAGCAGATCTCAAGAAAGAGATTAAAAAGCTCCAGGTGAGATCATACATCACACATTCCTGTCCAACAAGTTTACATTCTACTATTTAATGTTGCTATTTAATTTCATGCAGTATTAAGCTATTGGTCAGTAATTGATGTTAATGTCCATAAGCTTTTCTTTATCAACATTAAGATTATAGGATAATATTTATTTGACTGTATAGGGAAGGTGTATAATTTAGGCGCTGGTCATTCATTCCTTTTTAGATGTTCATAATTTTGAGTCACTGTTTCTTGACTCGCTCATTTTAAACCATCATGCAGTGTGTTTTAAGTACAGACATTCCAGGTAGTTCCTCAGGTAGTAGAGGTCATAAAAACTGAATGCACAATAACTACAAAATAAGGAACAAAATACTGTTTAGCAGTAAATGATGAAGTATTGTTTGACATCAAGCTGTTTGGGAAATTTCAACTTCCCAAATCTAATTCATATCAGTTACCCAGAAAACATTTGTGAAATATAAAGTGATTCTGACATTAAAGCAAAACAAAATAAATTTTTTTGCATCACCTTTGCAATTTAGGGGAACTGTGTGTGCACTTTTAAGTCTGTTTTTTTTTCTACAGCGGTTGCGAGACCAGATTAAAACGTGGGTGGCGTCCAATGAGATCAAAGACAAACGACAGCTAGTGGAGAATCGGAAGCTTATTGAAACGGTTAAAACCAGATTCCCTATTACTGTCCTAAGACATCTGTCTCAGTTCCCAATAATGAACTGTTCTGCCCGCTTTTGTTATACTTAGAAAAAATGGATGGACTAGATATTTATTTGACGTCATCATACATCATTATATGATGAATTTTTACAATATATAATGCACTGGCCTTATTCATCATCCTAAATCAGTGTGTCTGTCTCTTACAGCAAATGGAACGTTTTAAGGTGGTTGAAAGAGAAACCAAGACAAAGGCCTATTCGAAAGAGGGGCTGGGCTTGGCGCAGAAAGTGGACCCAGCACAGAAAGAGAAGGAGGAAACGGAACAGTGGCTCACGGTACCAGAGGGCAAAGAACAGTGGGGGGGTTAAAAAACTATTAACAGCATGTAAGTAGTGCAGTAATGAGATGTTTTTGTCTCTTGCAGAATACAATAGACACTTTGAACATGCAGGTGGACCAGTTTGAAAGTGAAGTTGAGTCCCTTTCTGTTCAGACTCGAAAGAAAAAAGGAGACAAGGAGGTCAGTAATTCACTTCTGTCATTCTACTTCCTCCCCTCCATCTTTTTTTTTTATAACTTAAGGCTCTCTTTAGCTTTCCTATCTTCTTTCATTCACAATATATTGATACTGTCACTGTTGAAATATTGAAATTAGGTTGCATCATGACTTTTTGTGTGACTATTGTAATTGTATTCATTTTGAATTTACATACAAATACGTATTTTGTGTAGTATTGTACTATATTTGTTTCACTTTAAAAATGGAAAAACAGGAAGTAATTTGTTACTTTCCTGCTGTTCCTGCTTTTGGACGGTTGTCCACATCACTGTAACCCAAGTTTGCCCAATCCAGCTCCTTGGAGCGCCAGTGTCATGCAAAGTTTAGCTTCAACCACAATTAAACACACCTGAACCAATTAATTAAGGTCTTACTAGTCAGACTAGAACTTCCAGGCAGGTGTGTTGAGGAAAGCTGAAGCTATACTCTGCAGGACACTGGCCCTCCAGGAGCTGAACTGGATACTTCTGCTCTAACCTGTTGAATGCTGTTTGTTGTCCTGATCTTCAGAAGCAGGATCGGATCGAGGAGCTGAAGAGGTTAATCGAGAGGCACCGGTACCACATCAGAATGCTGGAGACCATCTTAAGAATGTTGGACAATGATTCTATTCAGGTGGATGCTATTCATAAGATCAAAGATGATGTGGAGTACTACATTGACTCCTCACAAGACCCAGACTTTGAGGAGAACGAGTTCCTCTACGATGACCTAGACTTGGAAGATCTACGTAAGTTATAGTGTGTTTTTGTCAAGAACATCTGGGGATGAGACCTCTTGTGAAGATTACATGAAATGAGCAATCAGACACTGTTAGTCACTGATAAAATAAACGCTATACCATATCACCATAGTTGACACCCATTATTATCTTTGTCATAACAAGTGTCAGACTGAATAGGATCAATGTATTACAAACAAACAAAATGAACGTGTCCTGCTACATATTTTAATTAGTAGGCAAATATTTTACAATGTAGGCTGGCATGGCATTAAACACAAACAACCAGTAAGCTTGTTTACTGAACAGCCTTCCTGTCAAGAGTAAACTCAAGTTTTTTCTTTCTAGCAACAACTTTGATGGCAACATCTCCTCAGGGCCATATTGAAGATGAGATGTTCCTTCAGTCCAGCAGCACACCGACCTCCACCACCTCTTCTTCCCCCATCCCTCCATCTCCCGCCACAGGCATTATGGTAAGCTACTGTATTTTCTGTATTTTTCAGATTTGTCTTTTTTTATGCTTTCAGTCATTCAGCATCTTTCAAAGCTATTATTCATTATATCCCTCTTTAATTTATTCCTTGATTGACCATTTTGTGAGAGATTTTATGTTTTACTGTATTTTGTGTGTGAATGTTTTGATCAGGAGAACTCAGAGGATAAAAGAGGTCGATCGACAGACAGTGAAATCAGTCAGGTGAGACTTAAGTATCATATAAAGATATAGTTCAGCCAAAAATAAAAATGAATGCCTTCTTCAGAATTTACTCTTTCCATGGAAGAAAGCAAGTCATACTGGTTTGGGATAATGTGACAATGTGAGGGTGAATAAATGATGACAGAAGTTTTATTTTTGGTTGAACTTTTCGTTTAATCTGCTTGTCTACTAAAAAATTAAAAACTCTGTTTGCGTTTCTTGATGAACAAACCCCTTGTGGCTTTCTTGCTCCACACAGTCTCCTGTGAAGAACGGCAACCCATGTCTCTCATCGTTCTCCTCGTCCGCCTCCTCAGGCTCCTCCTCCTCCTCCTCTTCTCTGGTCTCCATGGCTACAGTTGTCGGGGGCAGCACAGCAGTCTCCGGGGGCAGCAGTCTGTTGGGAAGCTTTAGCAGTGCAGTACAGCAGCATCCTCCTCAGTCTCAACAGCAAGCACAGGTCAAACTCTCCTCCACACCTGCACCGTCCAACAACACGCCTAGCCCACCCAGCCACCCCACACTACCCACCTCTACTTCATCCTCTTTGCCCAGTTGCAGCACCCCTGGCCCAATTGCTTCCAACTCCCAGTCTTTAGCAGGGCCTGGGGCAGGGGGCTCCAGTCACGGCCTGGGGTTGGGCCTGGGGAAAGGAGGTGTGACAGTGACCAGCAGCAGTAGTGTGGGTCAGATGCCAGGTTTGGGCATGGCAGGGATATCTAGTTCTCTCAGCACCATGGCAGGGCTTCTCTCAAACTCTACCCCAGCCCCCTATGCCCAGGCAGCTGCAGGTGGGACAGCAAGTAGTGCCTCTAGTGGTCTGGCATTGTCTGGGAATTGCAGCAGCAGTACTGGCATATCGGTAACTAGTGGAAGTGCGGGAGGAACGAGCACAGGTGCGACCAGTAATGGTACGGGTGGAGGTTTGGGCTTGTTGGGTTCCAGTCCTGGTCTTGGAGCTCTAAGCGCGGGGATCCTAAACCTGGTGCCTGGGCAGACAGCTCTTCAGGGGTCTACGCAGGTACCTGTGAGCCCTGTGGGAACGGCACCTGGAGGAGGAACCAGCGAGGGTGGACTGGGCGGAAACGGGAGCAGTGCGGTGGGAAGTGGAGGAGTGGGGACGAACGTAGCACCTGCAAGGCCTCCCAGTGGCCTCAAACAAAATGGAGCAACCAGTGAGTGCAAAATTTGTCTAAGCGTTATTATTTACCAGTTAGATTTGTCAAAGGTACCAGGAAAAAGGTGTTACTGAAATTAGAAAAATGCAACAATACCAGTCTTTCTGCATGGGGATAATTTGAAAGATTATGGCTGTATTTTCTATTTGTCATCAAGAGTTCTTCTTTAAATGACAAATAGTCATTTTAAAAAGTAAAGTAAATAGAATTATAAAAAGTCATGCTAATTGGATTTTCTTATTTTTTTACTTTCTCTGTGCATTTGTCCAGGTTATAGCGCTGTGGTTGCAGACAACACACCAGACTCCTCCCTCAGTAGTGGCAGCCAATCACAAAGCAGCCATTCCTCCTCCTCAAGTTCATCGTCAAATCAAGCGTGAGTGTTCGCATATCCTTACACTCGTGCAGTCAGAAAAATAGCATTGTGTTTGATTGACATCTCTTGTCTTTCTCTCTCCGACTTGCTCTTTGTATTATAGTCTGGATAATGGTCCCAGTTTATTGAGTTCTATCACTCTGCCCCCCTCCTCCCCATCACCTGCTTTCACTGACAGCACACCTGGTGGTGGGAGTCTGCTAAATGGCCCACACTCCTACACACCCAACACAGAAGCCATTAAGGTGTGTTTCTCATCCTGGTTACACTACATTCAGCTTCACTTCTATTCACATTACACCACATCCTAATCAGGTGTGACACAACAAAGCTGCAGCAAGACTGAACATTTTGTTGGTCACTTGATCTCCATTTCTGGCGAGTCCCAACCATTGTGGAATCCTATTGGTCCAAGTTTTGCTATGATTGATATGACTGTCTTATGATTGGTTCTGATTGCCACATTGTGGTAATTTTATGTTGGTCTTCTGCAGGCTCCTGAACCACCAAGCTCTCTGAAAGCGATGGCAGAGAGAGCAGCACTAGGATTGTCACTAGATGGAGAAATCCCATCTTTACACCTCACAGATCGAGGTACCATACACACAACACATGCTTGTTTAATATAGAGCCGTACCAAGATCTCTCATTTTAGCATCTTTGTGACTGAGATCCTGTAGCTCAGTTAGTAGATCATGGTGCAAAGCCAAGATCATAGTTTGATATCTAGGGAGCACACGGACTGATAAAACGTATCTCTTAAACAAATGTGTAAAAGTAAATGAGACAATTTTGTCTAGCACCAAGCTATTAAAAAAAGACTGACAGTACATCTAACAACCCATCCACATACAACATCTAGTGTGCCAGTTTAAGTGTTACACATTTATACCCGTTGGGCAATTTACATCTCAAAAATACATGACTGGTATATTCATCACAAATAATTAAAAGTCTTTTCTATAGATCTGTTCTCGGGGTCCTCAGCCCCATCTGGTCCCACAACGGCCCCCCAACCTGCTGTTTCAGAAGTCAACCTCCCACCGTCTTTAGGGGCGTGTCCACTAGGCCCCACCCCTCTCACTAAAGAGCAGCTCTACCAGCAGGCCATGCAGGAGGCGGCATGGACACACATGCCCCACCCATCTGATTCTGAGAGAATCAGGTAAACAAACCACATGTTTGAAAGTGTGAAAACGACAAATTCAGTATATATTTCAATATACTGTTCCGTACTTTGTAGGCAATACCTGATGAGAAATCCCTGCCCAACTCCACCATTCCACCACCAGATGCCCCCACATCATTCAGACTCTATTGAGTTCTACCAGAGATTGTCCACTGAAACGCTCTTCTTCATATTCTACTACCTTGAGGTGTGTGAGTGTTATGTCTAATGAGACTAAATTTCTCTGAGATGCTTCAGCAATCTGACTCTTGGTTCTTATTTAGGGCACAAAGGCACAGTACCTGTCAGCTAAAGCACTGAAGAAACAATCATGGAGGTTCCACACCAAATACATGATGTGGTTCCAGAGGCATGAGGAACCCAAGACCATCACTGATGAGTTTGAACAGGTAAGAACCCATTAGTGTTCTCATGATGAATGTGTGCTAGCGGTGATATTTGCATTATAGCTTAAACTTTACAATTTAAAAATAAAATAAAAATAAATGGTGTTAAATACATACAAAGCTGCACTCTGTAACCTTTGCCTCCCGACTGCCATCTCTGTTTAAAACATAAAATTGCAGGTTACCTTACGCACTTTTCATTACGTATGTTGAAGTCAATAAAGTCAAACTGACTTTTTAATACAAAAAAAGTTATGGATTGCAGCTTTCATTACATGTGTTCACACATTAACCATCATAATTTATCTTAATTTATGTTCTATTGCATTTAAGTTACTTGTTAATTGTTCTTTTTCTATCTGTAGGGCACGTACATTTACTTTGACTATGAAAAGTGGGGCCAGAGAAAAAAAGAAGGATTTACTTTCGAGTACAGATACCTGGAGGACAGAGATCTACAGTGACTGACAGAGGAATGAAAAGAGAGATTACTACCACAGAGAAACGCTGCTGTTGACATTCCCAGATGAACTCCATGTCGTGGTTGAAGTTGGATGTGAAGTTGGCCTTTTTCTTTAAAAGAGAGAGAATGAGAGAGAGAGAGAAGGGGGTCGAGTGCCTGTTTACATGCAAACATTTGAACCTCCGAAAACCTTGAGTCTTTACCCTCTTTCATTTCTGTTCAACCCAAGCCCCCACTTAGCCAAGCAACAGAAATAAAAGGAACAATTTGGTTAGGATGCCACAGACAAAATATTTGCTCGTAGTTTGTGTTTGAAGTGCTGCATTGTCTTATACTCTTAAATGACACGATACTTACTATGATGTTCTGGCACAAAGTTACATCACGAGTCGGATGCATTGATTGGTTGTTTTTAGCCCCTCCGGAAGTGTTTAGGCACTGTGACTTTGCCTCGCGAGATAACGTGTCGACCATTAAATTGCTATGCAATTGATTTCCTCTCGACCTCCCTGCCTTTATCATGACCTAAATGTGGTTGTGCTAGACCGCAACAAAGTTGGCGTTGATAGGGTAACGTTCTGTAGCATCTATCTTTCAAATGTTTCCAAGCAAGGTGGGTAAACGTGGCGGGCGTGCAATTCATGCGGCATGGGTGAGCTCACTTCAAAAATACCTAATAAAAAACAAAGATTAAAATAAGTAAAAATCTTATCCTTGGGTTCTGTCATTGTCATTTAAGTTGTTAATGGCTGAATATTTTTGCTGTGTGGAGCTGTGCATGTACAAATAAAATTGCCCAAACGTTCCCTGATTTTGAAGTTACATCTCCAAACTCTCCTCACGTAATCTGCTGGACAGTTTTCCTCAGTAGAAAGCTATTGTGCCATTACTGTTTTCTGGCAAAGCCGTTTCGAACACCTCACACTGACACGATCCTGTTACCATTCATTTCAGTTTTCTCTGTTGTTTGGGGAGAACAGTGTGCTCGACAATATACAAAGTGACAATTGTGAAAAGATGGAAGATATTTTTTGTTGCACAGGAGGGCAGCTGATTGCGTTTGTGGATTTCTCTGAAGATATAAAGTCATCTTGCCTTTTTGACACGGACAGGACAGCATGCGATTGCAATATGTCGCTTAGTAGGTTGAGAGGAAACAGAGTTGTAAAATTTCAATAAAATACTTTTGTGATGCAGTGTCATTGTGTTTGTTGTTTTCACAACAAAAAATTAACAAATCTCATAAAAGCACATATTTGGTGAGTGTAGCCACAATTCCAATAAAAAGCTTGGACAGGCTTTGAAAATGCTTTTATTGTTTAGACATTTGCACCATGTTTTTGGCTCAGGAAATACTGGCTTGCAGATTAATCCTTATAAAAGACCATTTGAATCACCTATTGGCCTTATGGATTTGTACCCTACAGCTCACCCAAAAACATTGAGCTGGATCAACATTATAAAAGAAAAGTAAGCAAACCTAACCGTTTGGTCAACATTATTTAACCAGTTCCACAGAAACATACATGGGTCATTTTTTTGTATGCTGTGAAATGTTTAGATCATATTTTAACATTTTATCAGGAAAAAAAAAGCAACAGATTTTCATACAAAGAAAACAAAACCTACAAAACTTCAGAAAATTGTAGGCAAAAAAGATTTTTGCCCAAAGACTTTAGCTACACCTAAAACTACATAAGATTAAATTCAATCAGTATATTAATAGCAATATAAGAACAATTCTCTCAGGGACAGAAAACCTGGTACTGAACAAAATGACAATCTTTAATCAATGTGTATTTTCAAACCAGTTTATTGTACAGAGTTGCAAAAAATAAGTGGGAAAAAAATCTTACAAATATGAAAATCCTGCACTTGTTATACATGAACAAACCCTTTGTACACATTAAAAAAACCATTAAAACGATAAACAAAATAATAAAATGTACACCACAGTATCATTGCTTCTCTACTTCTGTTTCTCTGCACAGAAAGAGGATCTTTAAACATCCGTCTTTGCTCTGTCCTTCATCCCCACAGACATCCTACTGAGTGGGTGTGTGACAGAGTATAAATTAGCAGCTGAAGTGTGAACGTCCATGGATGTCACAGTACGTGCTTTCCTGCGTCTAACACGTCCCATCACACCTGGCCCTCTTTCTCTCGCTTGACCCTGAGGAACTCGGCCATGTTGGAGAAATATTTCTGATTGGCTTCAGCCACCTTCTTCTCAGCAGCCTGTGGATTCACAATCTCCAGCCCCTGACAGACAGCAGAGTACAGACTGTTAGCTCCACAAATTAACTAACCCACAGCTGTCAATCAATGACTGTGTAGCAGCCACATGCAGAACCAAACTGAATTACAAAAATCACAACTTTTCAAACAAGTTATGTGGTTGGGGCAGGGCAGATAGCACTGCCTCAACCTCACACCACTGGATGCATCATTAAACGAGGTCCAGATGGACCAGAGGTCTTGACTTAAGAGTGTTTGTGTGTCTGTGTACCTGTAATGGGGTGAAAGCCACACTGGAGCTGGTTCCAGAAGATCGATCTCTGACGGTGGACTTTCCACCATACGTCATGCTTTGCTTCTGCAACGTCCGCTACAGGAACAAGTCAAACATAAAATGCATTGATGAACTATGAAGAAATGGACTTTACAATGAACAATGTAACTGAAACTATACTTAAAGAATCTGGAGCATGTTGTAATTGATAGACATACCTGTAGGGATTTGGATATTCTGGCCTTGGTGGAGTCATTGACTTGAGCTTGTCTCACCCTGCCGCTGCCGGACTTTCCCAGCTGACCAAGACTGAAGCCCAGATCCTCCTGATAGGCATCATCCTCGATCTTACAGGGAAGTGGACAGAACATTTATAGCTGACAGGTGCTAAAGAAAACCACAGAGTTTTAATAAATAATTGACTGATTTTAACTAACCTCTGCAAACGTCATTCTATTGGCATGTTTCCTGATTTCTGTCAGACCCAGCCTCTCCTTCATCTTACGATACCTGAGAAAAATCAATGCATGATTTAGTCATTGGAAGTTGACTAAACATACAGGTCATACTTCACCCCAAATTCAAAATGACAGAGAAAATAAAGCAGAATTACATATGAAATTGTGCATAGGATTGTTGTGTGTGTTTTAAAGCCAAAATTAAGTAGTTCATATTGTATTGCTTCCTGTGAAATTCACAATACTAGTTGCCTGTTTTGATTATAGAGCAGAAAGTCATGTGCTTTTAAATACACTTCATTAAAAAACTGAACATTACTTAAAATTTTGCAATGAAGTATTAATCATTTTAGTAATTAAGCAATTTTAAGTTTTTAATTAATCTTATTGTTCAGATAGGCTTTCATTATTTTTTTTCTGTTTTAAATATTTTATCATTTAACTTCAAGGTGAGCTATGACATGTTCTTTATAGACTTCCTACATTTGTCCTCATGAACCCCACCTCCTTCCTCCTCTCTTCTTCCTCTGTCCATCCAGAGGTGCTGGAAGAGGCTTCACCAGCTTAACTGGTGGAGGCTCCTGCCATTTATCAAACTTTCTCTCGATCTCCTCCTTCAGATCGTAGCCGACCTGCAAACAAAGCAGACAAACTTGTTCCAGACAACCAAACAAAACTGCTGATGGTGTTCTAAATGATAAGATGGTCACCTTGCCATCTACACCCTCATGGAAACTGTCCACACGAGCTGCCAAAGTGCATTTAGCTGCAACAAGACGAGCCGCTTTCCTCCTCAGATCCTGGAAACATCATGTGTGAATGTTATTCAAAGTCACTCTCAAATAAAACAACTACAAATGACAGTGAAAAGGCTGATGCTCACTGGAGGCAGAGACTGCACAACATCACAGTGGTAGATGTACCCCGTGTGAGGCAGCAGGGAGGTACTGCTGAACCCAGACAGAGTTTTCCGCTGAGCTCCTAAAAGCATGAGGTTACACGCGGGCATCTTTGACAGATTGGTCAGTCCACCAGCAACACCTGAAATGAAAGGGGTCATAACCTCAGAGGATGATACCTTAACACAGAGAGAGAAAACTGCTGAAAGTGGTGTAATTTTATGATAAAGAATAATCTAGATATTGTTAGTGAAATATCTAAAGATTTTGTTGTTCTCACCCATTATTTTGGCAGCAGTGGAGGCTCCAACTATGATTGAAAGATTGGGTGCTATGAATGACATCCTGGATTCCACATACTCATAGATCCTGTGTTTTGATTGGTTAAGTTCAAGCGCCATGTCACAGGCCTCCTCCAATCGCTGGAGCTCATCATCGTCAAGCATCGTCCTGCAACAGCCAATCACAACATTTAGAAATGCAGCAAAATAACATTCATAATAAACAATGTTTTCTTTCCATAGTAACAGAAGGTAAGTGATGGCATGTCAGACTGTTTATAAGAGTAACAAAACTGTAGTAGCCAGAAGACTAATTAATGAATTAAACTTCACATAACTGAGTGCTTTACTTACCCTTGTGTGGTTGAAGCTGTAACACTGACCACCATGATAGTGGCATTGGTCAGAATCTGTTGAAGGGTCTCGTTGTTTTTGCACTTCTCAAGGTTGTTGCCCAGCTCCTAAAGACACACAAAAAGACCAAAACACATTAACACACAAGAGTGATTATTACAGGAAAAATCTGCTCACAAGTGCTCAGTCCCCAAAAGAGGTTGTCCAGAGATGCACATTTATCTTTGTCAGAACTAGGATTTGTTTCAACATACCTTTACAGTTCTGATATAATCCAGTGCATTTGGCACCAAAGACTCCAGTTCCGGAAATCTTTTGGAGTATTTATCACGAACGAATTTGTGTATGATACCTGAAGAGAAAACAAAGAGGAAAAGGTGTTATAGTGCTTGAATAACGGCTGAAATCAAATACATAAATCATATTTTCAAATTAACTTGTGCATATAAAATACACAGAAAACTCACTAAGCTCATTGTCTATTTCCACTGTCAGATTGTTGGCAGCGACGATGAGTCTGTACTCTGGATCAGCCTCAACAGGTCCAGACACTGATAAGGAGCGAAAAACACAATTACCACAATTTATATTTAACAGAACATAAAAACATTATCCGTTATTGTCAAAGCAAATCTCTTACCATCTGAATTCTTGCGTTGATTTCCAACATATTGACCAATTTTATCCATGATTTCAGCAAACTGTAGGAAGTCAAAAATATTTAGTAAGCATAGGAAGACAAAGTGCTGGTTGCCTTTTATACTTCCAGCATTAGAGATGATTATGATTAAAACTCAAAGCAGACATAAACTCACTGGTTTGCCGTGTCTGAGTTTTGCTATGGAAGTGATACTCTCCGTTCCACTGTAATCCAATTCCATCTCTTCCGGTATGTCTTCAAGACCCCCATCTGTTTGTCTCTCCCCGGCCTCCCCATCACTCTCACCGCCTTCCTCACCGGTATACAGCCCGTCTTCCTCTCCTGCCTCCTCCAGGTCAGCGAGGAGCTCGTCTGCTAAAGACATCTGAGAATATGGAGAGAGTTTATGTTGTTCAGCTGATACAGCAAGCAACCCATGGATCATGGGTTCAAGTCCCAGAAAAAGGGCCACATAAAAATCTATACAGTAAATGCAATCACGGCGGTAAATAAATGTATCTTGGGTAAACGTGTCGGCCAAATACATGCAACTGCGAATGTATGTCTAACTCAACGTAATGTTTACATGCACTAACTCAGTGAGATAAGAAACATTTTCAAGATCTGAATATATTTAAAAATATATCATTTTCTAAAAAAAAGTCGCTTGGTCGTACTTACATTTGCAAAGAGTTTCTTTTCTCGACACCAACAGAAAAGATTAGAAACGTGAACCAACCACTACTATAAACTAGCGTGCATCCACCAACGAACTAATATCGTTGCCGTCGCACAGTAAAGACGTCACTTCTAGAGCAACAAAGCCAATTGGGAGATGTAGTCTGTAGTCTTTTAACCGGCGGAACAGGCATATGATGTTTCTATTCGCTATTGTCGAAACAGGCGCTAATATAAAAATAAAATAAACACTAAAATAAAAGTTGAAAATAATAATTCCTAAAAACCACAGATTCACAGACAAAGATATTATAAGACAGAACAATTTATTGTCATCAAACAGTTCAATAAATGTTTCACAGTTTCCATGTTATTTTCACTTCCTTGTCTTCTTACAGAATAATATGAAACCTCTAAATGAAACAATGTCGAAATTGATGTAACAAATGATCTGAGTTGCCTCAGGGATTCGCATGAACGATAATATCGAAAAATGGTAATGAATCAATAGGTAAGTCAACTAATAGTCATGTATGCTCATTTCTGATTCATGCCAAGCAACAATGACTGCTTCAAACATAAGAAGACTATAACAAATACATTATTAGAAAAAAACACCTGCAGAGAGACACGTCATAGGACAAGTAAATACATACTGACATCTAGAAATAGCTAAATAAGAGAAAGGATTTTGCACCTATGCACAGATAGTGTTGAGGCAGTTCTTAATGTGGATTAATTGGCAATGCCATAAATCTAAAATTATTCAATGCAAAGAAAATATGCAATTTAATTTAACTTCTGAAGTGAATTAGGCCAACAGACAAACAAAATGCTGTATAAATAATTAAATTAGATACAGAAATAAATAACATTTTGCAATAAAAAATACAGTATAAAACAACAGTTAGTTGCATTTGTATTTTTTCGTGCACTCTAAGAATACATTTAAAATAAATGGTTTTCAAATGAGTTTGTATTCTGTTGCAATTTCATTTTTAGTTTGTACAAATGTCACATGAGAACTGCACCGATGTGGATTTTGAGAAATGACTTCCCTCTCAAACACAAGCTACAAGAATGTCTGACTGCAATGAGAACAAATTTACAATGTCGATATTTCTAAGCTCACAAATAGACAGGAACTGGTCAGAGAAAGTGCGCCCCTTCATTTAAGGGGAATAAAATACAAACGTACTTCAAGAAGCCATGAAAATAGAACAGTTAAGCTGGTACATAATAAGACTCCCATTGCATAGCCGAAAAGTACATGTCAGATTTTACATAACTCCATTGTTTTTGGCTGTTTGAAAGGTATTCTTTGTGTGTGGCATCACCCCTCCAGGTGCTGCTGCAGTAAGTAAAACCTGGACTGCACCCAGCCTTTTGAAACGGGAGTCCTTCATTTTCTCTTAAAAAAATAACCTCCGGGAGTCGTCATAGTTACCGATGACAACGGGGGCCACTCATTCACTCCGGGGGGTAAATTTTGTCCAGGTGTTTGTGCAGCAGTAGTATGTCACACTAAATGTGGGTCATCAGCAGGGCTCACTGTAAACCTTGATGATGAGCCAGAAGTAACTCCAGTTGGAGATCTTGCCTTCACTACGTGGTCTTTAGTTTTTGCTGCCTTGTGGCTGCCTGCTCCTAAAAAAAAAAAAATAATAATAAAATAAGGCAAAAATAATATAATTTTGCAAAATCAGACCCATATTATGACATCATCTGCTGAGCACCCTTACCAAAACCATCAGTGTTAGGGGGCTTTCCATGGGGAGATGAACAAGCAGATCCAGAACTCAGTTCATTGGTCGGAGTTTCCTGCAATTAGAAGTATCAAAATACAGAAAGTAAAACATCACAAAATATATTAGTTCGTTGTGAAATAAACTTTTACATACCTTCCATACATAGTTTTTTTAATGTCAATGTTTAACAAAGAAAAAAAGTCCCTCACATACCTGATCGAAAAGATATACTGTGACATCATCAAAAAATGACACATTCCTCCCACGGTCGCGGTTGTCTTTGTCCAATGGCTCCTTTGGTGATTTCAGCAAGCTACGCAGACCCACTCTCTTGTCCACGTCTGTTTCCGTGACAACGATGATGCGTCTGGGAGACTCATCCTCCTGTTCCTCTTCTTCATCTTCATCTGGATCACTGCCTGTTGATACACCCCTCCTCCTCCCCCCTCTGTGCTCTCCTCCTTCCCAGAATCCTTCTTTGGAGTTAGGTGAGAGAGGAAGAGAGAGAGCGAGTGGAGGGAGGGATAGAGAGAGACGGGCTAGCTTAGCTGAAGGAGTGATAGATCAGGGGTGGAGAGGGAGAGATGTACAGTAGATGTACAAATGTCAGAAATTGTGAGCTTCAGGAACCACATATAATCTAATAAAAAATCTAGCTAACAGGGAACGTTCTCAAAACGTTGGCTAACATTCTCTGAAACTTCTTTAAAGTTATCAAAATCGTTCTTGCAGTAACATTAGTACAACTTTTTTAATGTGATATATATTATATCATAAACATTACTCTTAAGTTGTTAGTGGAACATTTAAAAAATGTTACAGAATTAAAACATTTTGTAACCAAAAAAACCAGACATTTTGTCTAAAAAAAACAGACATTTTAAGAGTTTTAGGGGTTTTTGACATTTTTCTTAGTTAGAACATTAAGGAAATGTTCCTACAACCTAAAATTCTTAGCTGAGTATACACGTTGTAAATCAGATGTGATTCTTTAAAGCTCTTCCACTACCAGTGTCTGCACACAGTACCTTTCATAGCCTGGTTTGCAGCTGGTGCAGAGGGAGTAACTTCAGGCTGTTCAATCACAATCAGATCTTCTGTCTGTGTTTCAGCAGGTTCACTCACAGACACAGAAGGAGAGGAGGGTGGGGTCTCCTCTTGGCTGCTGAAATAAATCATTTACACTAAGATGATTTTGCAAAAAAAGCAACCAGATTCTGTGGTTATATTGAATGTCAAAATAAGACTACAGAAGCTAAGATCCCATTCTTTGCCGTTTATATTGATCACCATTAAATACAAAGATCTCAAATTTCACTTTTTCATAAATATGACTTCTAGTCTAGACAGTGTAAACAGCATTAATTCAAATTTCCTTTCAAGAATGTTTTTTTCTACTGATCAGGATCATCTGATCATGTAAGGGCAATGAAGCCATGTTTTGACAGATCAGTGTTCAAAACAGCCTCCTTATTTAAACCCGATTCGTTCATAATAATGACTTTTGACTTAATCTACATTAACACATAAATGTATGTAACATAACCTGCAATTTTATGTTTCAAACAGAGATGGCAGTAGACAGATTTTTAAAAAAGTACAAATTGCAGCTTTAAAAATTTTAATTATTTCTTAGTATTTATAACCATACCTCTCTGTATCTTGGGAGTCTTTGCTTACACCACTCTCTTCAGGAGCTGAGGTGGTAGAAGCTCCCCAAGGGTGTAGAATCACGCTATCACTAACTGTAGAACCCCAGAGAACATTGGTTTTTACATTTTCACTCAGAGAGTACTGGAGCCTCTCTTCACAAACCTAAACAAATGTTAAAAATGCAAAAGTTTTAGAAATTTTAGACTACACAAAAGAGTACATCTCATACTGTTTGTAAAAATATTTTCTATATTTTTGTAAAACTATATTTTTGTAAAAATAGTTTTAACTCACCTGCATCATCAGTCCATTTTTTGTCTGCATTTTCGAGAGTGACCTCTGCCCTTTGGAACCATCTGTAGAATGGCATGGAGAGAGAGTTGTTGGCACATGCTGCCCTGCTCTCTTCTCCAGGGACAACTGAGCTTCTTCTGGCAAATTTGCAGAAATGTTTTCTGAGATAGTTGTGGAACTTCTCGATATCCCATCAACTTCCTCTTTTAGCTCTACTCTTGTCTTCCCCTCTGGAACTGCTGAGTCATCTTGGTTTTTTGTGCCACTACCACCGCTTGTTCTTTGCTCTGGGGTTCTCTTCAATGATTCAAGCAGATTTAAGTTTTCCAAAAACAGATCTCCAAGGGTATCTTCATCCCCAGAAATGCAGCATAGCTGCTCCAGTTTTTCAAAATCCTCCAGGGGCTCTTCATCCAAATCCTTCCACTCAGAGATCAACAACTCAGGGATGGAGTTTAAAGAACACTGTGAGAGAGGTGACTGGGCCACTTTCTGGGATAGACTATGTCTGTTGTCCACTTGTACACTGTTTGAATCCTGGTGAATGTGATCATCTTCTGTGAGAGCAGTGTGAGTTTTTTGGCCCAAATTTGCAGTGATACCTTTGCTGTGAGTGGTGGTACTTTTGGCAAGTTCTTTGAGAGATGGATCTAAACCATTAGCATCATCATAACAACCTGACTGCTCTTCCTGTTCTTCAGGAGATGTTTTATCTGTGGCACAGAACAGGTTTGTGCTGATTTCTATGTGGTGTACTGTATTTGGGAAACTATTTGAGCCTTGGTGGTTCTCTGCTTCTGCATGTGGGGAAACACATTCTGATAGCTCCATTGAAATCAGTGCAGGGGCTGAACACTGAATATTGCTACTGTGAATTTGACAGGGTTCTGTATCAGTGCTAATGGTGAGATTTGGGCAAGATGAAGAATCAGATCTTTCTTTTTCAAATAATACATCATCTTGTTTTTTTCTATTTATGGCAGGACAGTGATTACTTTCAACATCATACCTGATATTTTCAGTGTTGAGACCCTCTGGATACAATGACATGAGGTGAGAACAATCAGACAAGTTCATTTCAGTGGTTGAGTTTGACATATCTATTATCTGCTCATAATTCTGGGTTTGATGACTCGTCATCTCAACAGCTCTGTGATCTGCATGTGTCTCCAGCCCTGGGTTCTCCAAATTTTCAAATTCCATCTTTGTGTTTCTAGTAAAATGTGCTGGTTCTCCATTTTCCATGTCTGGATTTTCCATGTTCTCCTCCTGTTGAAAGTCTAACCTTTTTAAAGGGGTCTGCTGAGATGTAAGAGCTTCCTTTACCCCAACAGGAATAATCAGTTTTTGTTTCTCAGGTGGTAAATAATCAGTCTGTCCTATTCTTTCATCATTAAAGGTATCTTCACATATTCTCTGAACAGAAGGATGAGACTCCCTATCTGCTAGTTCATCATTTGCTTCAGATTCCCAGAATTCATGGCTCACCTCTAAGTTTTCTTCATCTACCCATGCCCTTTTTACAAAACTTGGGAAAAGCTCTGATCCAAGCCCTGCTTCAGGTTTCTGAATTTCAGCTGCAGCCCACTGGTCATTTTCCACAGGCCAAAGGTGTAGCTCTCCTTGCTGAAAGCTGTGGCAATTGAATTTTCCTTTTACACTCTCCTGTGTACCATAATCTTCCTTAAGAGCACTCCACAACTCCTTCTCCTTCAGTTCAAGTCCTATTGAAGTACCTCCAGTTGAAGTACCTCCACTAAACTCACCAGACACTTTATATTTTGAGGGCTCCATGCAGCTGACCTGCATCTCTGTATCATTTGGTGAGGTCTCCTTAATAGTGAAGCAGAGCTCACCTACAGCTAACTGATTTTCAGATCTCTCCTTTGTCTGCTCATCCTCACTCTCCTCTAAATAAGAAAGGTTTCTTAAGCCTAGTTCATTTGCATCTGTGTCTTGAATATCAACTTTATGCCTCTTTTCTCTTGTGGGTTCTTCAGCATTTGTCTCAGACCAGGTGAAATGGGCCACGTTGCAGTTTGTGCTATCTTTGCTGGGCTTTGTGTTTATCTCAGTATTGCTGATGCATTTAGAATAATCAGACTGTAAGCTATAAAACCGTGATAACCTTGATTTTCTTTTGTCTGACAACTGTTCATTGTCAATTCCAGCAACAGGAAATTCAGGTGACGTACAACCTGCTCCTTTATACTTAGTGGTTTGCAAATATTTTTCAATGAGTTCCTTCTGACAAACTGGTCCAAAAGAGTTCTTTTGAGACTCTGAGACCTTGGGAGAAAGCAGTTCATCATCTATAGTAACTGAATCATGAAACATTATGTCATTTGAGAATGTGTGGGACATGTCTAGTTCCTTTCTAACAAGAGATGAGGTTTGGAAATGGGAGTTGTCACCAAATGAAAATCCTTTTATTGTCTCATCCTCTCCATTGGACAACAATCTGGCAATAAATTTAGCATTGCCCTCACTCTGGGACTCTCCTGAGAAAACATTATTAAAAGCATTATGCACAAGACCCTTCTCTACAACAGAACTCTCCAGAACTTTTATACTATCTGTCCCAATATCAGTTCTGCTGATAATTGTTTCATTTGACACCCACAATTCTTGCATGTCTTGTTTTATTTTCACCTCTCTGTCAGAATTGTCATGTTCCAGTTGTCCTTCATCCTCAATCTCCATCTTTTCCTCAATTCCCATCAGTATTCCTCGCTCTCCCACACGAACACCGCCTGGACGTGAAAATCCATCCGTGCCTCTTCTACCTGAACAATCTCCACTTTCCAGGTCACTGTCAGAGAAGTAAGCAGAGTCTCGATGTGGTGTTTCAGTTCCTAGGGCCCTCCATCCACTGCTTCCTTCCCCCAAACAGGAGTCTCCAGGTGTGAGACAGTCCAGAGAACCAGAGGTCAATGGTGACAAAACAGAATCGGTGGGGGTCATAGTGGAGAGTGACTGATCAGAATTTGGTTCATGTACCATAGGTGATTGGAATACATCTCTGCTTGATTCGTTCAAGGATAGTGAAGAATCACTCAGAAGTATTTTGTCTTCTGTAATGGCTGAGTGTTTTTCCTGGCACGTTTTCCTTGAACTGGTTTCTCTGCCATTTGGAGTGGTTTGCTCAAGGGTTTTTGAGTCTGTTTCTATTTGTGAGATCTGCCTGTTGAGGGTAAAAAAGTCCTGACCCATGCTGTTTTGAGTAACTAATAAGGCTATGTCTATCTCCTGTGCATCACAAGCTGAATGTCTGTTTTTCATAAGATCTAGAGAGCTTAATTTAATAGGGCTCTGGTTTGAATGTTCAGATGATCCTTCATGGTTTACATCTGCCTCTTTAGATGTTGTATTTGATGTCATTACCTCTAGGCCAGGTAAAACACTGCTATTTTTTTGCTGTGCTTGCTCTTTTCCCTGAGCAAATATGCTGTTCAAATCAGTTTCAGTTACACTTTGGATCTGGCCATCACCAGTGATTTGATTTGTGTTACCTTTGTCTTGTTTACAACTGTGGGAACTATTATGACTGTACAGATTCCTGGTTTCTACTGGATCTTCATTTACACAGTCATGTGACAAACACTGATCATGAGATTGCCTGTTTATCTTTTCAAATGGTTTAGATTCTAGATCACTGATTGGCACATCAGACACCAGCCTCTTCTCAGAATTATGTTTTGTTTCAGTATCTTGTTCCTCTTTCATAACAGATATCTGGTTCAGAAGAAGCCCATTTTTGGGCTTTAAGTCATTAGCAGAACTCTTTGGGACTGACTCCAGCTGTAATTCAGGTGTAAAGTGACTGACTGGATGTAAAGGCTGTGATAATTTCTGGCCTGATTCAAGATTTTGTAACTCTGATGCTATTTGAAGCACAGGAACTTCAGGACGCATGGCAACCTTTATTTCACTCCTTTTAGCTCGCTTAGTGACTTTGGCATAAATTGCTTCCTTTGTGTCACTCTGTGATTTTCCTGTTTGCACTCTTTCTGATTCAAACTGTATTGTCTGAGATGATTCTGGGTCAATGCATATGGACTCGTACTCAGGAGACAATGGAGTAGGGGAAATGCTCTCCTCGTTTTTGCATTGTCTTGTGATGATTTCAGTTAGAAATGTTTCAGCAGATTGGATCTCCTTTAAGAATTCCTCTCTAGTCATTTCCCCTTTCGTAGGCTGAGTTTCTACACTCTCAATAGATGTTTTGGAAAGCAGGGAATGAGATTTCTTCATCCCAGTTGAAAATGCCGCCTCAGCTTCTGCATATGTTGGTAGATCTGGTGGATGTGCAAAAGGCGTGGTTCCAAATCTTGAAATCGGGGTCCCACCATCGCCATCATATATATCCTCACAATCTGACACAGATGTCTCAATTTCTGTAAGAAACAAATCTCTTTTTTTGGCTCTTCCTTCATATCCGCTCAGGAAATCTTTGTCTGGGCCCCAAGCCTGCGAGGATGAGTCAAGTTCTGTGACAAGAGATTGGGATCTGCGCATTCCTTTCAATCCATCATCTTTGTCTTTTTTTCCAACACTATCTGTAGCCCATGAGGTTTCTCCTTCTTTCAGGTCCATTGATTCATTAGAGATCTCTGTCAGAAACAGGTGTATGGGGGATTTCCTGGCAGCTGCTACCCGCTCTCTTTGCATTGCTGCATCTTCCCTCCATATGGCGGGGAGTATGGTGGCAAGGCGGGACTGGGTTCGCTTCATACCCCTTGAGAAAAGCTCAGCTGTAGCAGGATCTGCCTCATCAGCCAGGCTGGTGTGCTGAATAGTTGTGCCACTGGTGGGTCTGCTTGGTGAGATAAAAGGTGAATCATCTTCATCATCATCATATTTTGAGTACTCTGGGCTAGAGGATGATGTTCTTTCAATTTTTGGAATTGTGGATTGATAATGGGTCATTTTGGAAAAGGAAAATTGGATGCTGGTTAACTCATCATCTTTAGCGTATATATCTGGATGATCCCTTGAATTGTACAAAGACTGAGATCGTGTAATGCCTCTGTCAGCATTTCTCACATCAGTGTAGTCACAGCTTAGTGGGTCTCTTTGAAAGTGCATTGCATTATATCGGGGGTAAGTCTCTAATGAGTTATTCTGACCCTTTTGGAGTCTGTAGTGAGGAGGGAGAGGTGGAGGGCAGGTTTGTGGTGGAGGGAACAGCGGGTGACCCCCAGAGGAAGGTGGAATGGAAGGAGAAAGAGATGGAGATGGAGGCAGTGTCTGGTGAGTGCGATTAAAGCCCAAATGGTCAAAGTTGGCCTTTGACAGTGAACAGCTGCTCATTAATAAAGAATCTGAGGTCTCCACTTTGCCCATTGGGTATGAGGATCCAGGGTAAACATCCAACCCATATGATCTTGAGTATCCTAATGGAGGAGCAGGCAGGGGGCGTGAGTGTACATGGCTGCCAGAGGATGCAGACATTGAACGAGGTTTGGGTGGAAGGACAGGTGCTTGAGAACCAACAGACCCAGATAACTTTTGGTTTGCTTCTCCTTTTATTTCTCCTTGGCTCTCACCAATGTCTATTACAGCATAATCTGTCACTCTGTTGGAGCTCTCCCTACTAAACTCAACCAAGCCAGTGTTTGGAACCAAAATCTGTACCTCGCTAGATCTCACTGTCTGAGAGGTGCCTCTTGCAAAGCCATCTTTCTGGCCAAAATTTGGTCTGTCTTTGTCAGCAGTTCCTGTCTGAAGTTCAACCAGCTCCAGATCTTCGGAGCACTTTGAATTTGTTCTTAATGAACGCCTATTTCCTTGAAGACTAGGAGACTTATCTTGGGGAGTATGCTCTTCCAGACGAATGTAATACTCACTGGCCAATGAAGGGCTTCGAGCACTGATCACAGGGACAACAGTAGGCGTGTCCAAAGTTTGCCTGTGGGAAGAATTGGGTGTTGGTATTGGTTGAGGAGGAGGAAGGGGTTTGTAACCCCTCCTTCCATGGGCCTTTTCCCAGAAGTATTCAAAGTTTAACCCTTTGCTAGTCTCTGTTACTGTAAGGATGTCATCAAGCTCAGAAGTTGGAGTGATCATACTGTCCACAGGGTCCAAGAGAGGGAAGGAGTTTCCGTTCCCCCTGAGGTAACCATCCTCCCTTCCTCTCAGCAGTTTGTTTGCGGCTGACTGGAAAGCAGGGGGCCGAAGTGCATCCCATCGTCTTTCAAATGACTCCTCATTGTCTCTTCTCCTTCCTTGTACATCGTCTTCCTCATAATCCTCCTCATCCTCATCTATTGTAGCACTCTTTCGACATCCTTGTTCTTCGGCTAGGAGAGAGGAGAGAAGGAGGAAGACTTCATTGACTGTTGGCCGCTGGGATGGAGGTAACCAGCATGACTGCATGACCTCATACCTAAGAAAATATGCAAAATTAGATCATGATCATAAGTTTTCAACATGACGGATAAGTACTACAACAGAGGTTCCCTTTATGCACTGTGGAATAAAATAGTTTTTCTGGATCTCGTTTAAATGTTTGCTATTTCAAACAATTTTGTCAAAAGTACTGTTCCTTTTTTGTGTTTTTTAAGTAACAAGAATAAACAAAAGATTCTCATGCTTAAAAAAAACTTTAATATTCTAATTCTTAATATTCTAATAATCTAATATTAATGTTCTGAGCAATAATATAATCAAAACAATAATAGAAATACTGACCAATAGTCTGCATGAGAGAGTTTGAGGCGAGGCTGAGCAAGAGTGATCTGTCGTTCCCTGATGACAAAGGTGAGAACTTCTTCATCACTCAGGTGTCTGTGTGGCTGGGCACCAAATTCAAACAGCTCCCATATTACTACACCCAGAGACCTGTAAAAGCAAATGACGTTTCATTATCCAGCAGCACCCAACTAACCGCAAACATTCTTATAAGACTCGTATCAAAACCACTTAGTAACGTTTGTTTTTTTAACATTATGTATCATATCAAAAAAAGTAAAGTTGTTTTAAAATTGTTACAGAATTTAAAAGTTTGAAAAACATTGCTTTGAACATTCCAAGAGTTTTCAAAATAACATTTAAGGTTTTTGTTACTTAATGGAAATGTTGTTAGCTGGCACTAGTAACACATTGTTTGGTGGGACTAATGATAGACTGGAATGAAAGTTAACAATGTAAACAACAATGCTGTTCAAATATAAATACATAAAAGGTATCTATGTGGATATCCATTTTATATGACATCATTTGTCCATACCACACATTGCTGGTCTTGGTCTGATCAGTTACAATCAAGTTCCCACGAAACTCCTCCAGAAGTTCAGGAGCGATCCAGCGAAGAGGGATCCACAGTTTGTCTGGGGTTAGATAGTAATCCTCCTGTTCACGTGATAGATGGAAAACTACATTTAGGAATTTATTACCCTAAAGTTTATTTAGTATGTGTTCCCAGGATGTTGAACCCACAATCTTTGCACTGCTAACACAATGTTAAAACCAACTGAGCTTCAGAAACAATGAACAAAAGAACAATTCTGAAAATTATTTTACCTAGTAAATATTAAAAGTCCTCTACACTCAAGTACGGTACCTTATATTGATTGTGCGAGAGGCCATAGTCTCCAATCCGAACCGTAAGATCTGAGGTGAGGAGACAGTTCCTCAGAGCCAAATCACTGGACAGAACAGACAAATACAGCTTTCATTATAAACCATTTTCATAGAAATATTCCTGTGTAAGTCAGTCAAATGGTTTTAATTTTATTAAAGTTCATTTAATCACCCTCCCTCGTGTCATTCTAACACAAATGAAGATATTTTGAAATATGCTGGTAACCAAACAACACTGGCACCCTTTGACTTCCATTGAATGGGCACAAAAACACTGAGACATTTCAAAACATCTTCTTTGTGAGTGAGTAAATGTGGGAAAATGTCATCTCATTACATACATTTGATTTTGTGTATACAACAGATTTGATGAGCTACAATACAGTATATACTGTAATATAATTCCAATATCTAACCTGTGAATATAATCATTTTCATGGAGATGCAGAAGACCTGAGGTGATCTCATATGCCATTCGTTGTAAGGTCAAAAGGTCTCTATTTAAAAGGTCAGGGGTCATGCCATCGGACTTCCTCTGAGCTCTTAAATACCTCTTCAGGTCACCCTGTAGATATTTAATAGGAGAAAGTTAAAGTTTTTTTCTATTAGAAGGCCTAAATTTTCATTTCTTGTTAAAACCGAAGTACACACTGAAACACAAGCAGAAGTAACACAAGGAGAGGTAACACAACCAGCATTTCTGTGTAATTGTTCATAAATCCATTTTTACATAAAATTCATTGCATTGAACGGAATGTGCCAATTTACATTAAAAAAAAACGTTTATATGAGGAATTTAACACGAATTTGTTCTGCTTGTGTTTCATGATTCTAATAAAAAATATCAAATAAATATTATTGTTAATATAATAAATATAATCATGAAATGTACATTTTGGTTTAAAACTGATCTCATAACATCAGAATGAGAATTGCTTTCAATTTTGGGTTCTCACCAGTTGACAGAACTCTATGACCAGGAGGAAAGGAATATTTTCACTGCACTGGCCCAAACACTGGAGGATATTTGGATGCTGGAGGCTTCTGTGAGGTAGGAACAAAATCAATGAGTGTAGTTGTTTTGTCAATGTTGTTAAAAACTAAAGGCAGAGTGTAAGGAAGAAGAGAGAGGAAGCTGGCAAATGTAATTAAACTAAAACCTTGGTCCAATAAATAGATTTGTTTTGCTTTGGTGGCATTCCTGAGCTAATTTTCAGCTTGATCAGGATCAACTAGTTTAAAGATTCAACATTGATCTCTTTACACATGATGGAAGCTGTGTAGGCTCAAGCCATTATGATGCAAATGTACACTTATGGATTTGGCAGGTGCTTCTATCCAAAACGACCTATAGTGCATTCAAGATATACGTTTTTTTAACTGCACATGCTTTGCCTCAGACTTTAACCTATGACCTTGGCATTGCTAGCACTAGGCCCTACCACCTAAGCTACAGGAAAACGGAATAAACAGCAAAAAAACACGAACATAAGATCATTTATGTTTTAAAAGAGCAATCTGAGTCTTGGGTACATGGGGAATAACATTCCTAATGAAAAAAGAGCAGAGATAACTACTAAAAAAAACACATACAAAGTTAGAGGAAAACAGCAGTGAACTAAACAAAATGGCAGCCAGAGCAGCCCAGTTTATTGACCTGTAGGGCTCTGACTCTGCCAAGAACTTCCGCTGTTCCAAAGGACTGGCGCTGACCCGCAGCTCCTTCACTACAGCCTGATAGGAACTGCAGTCACAAAGAACCTCAGCCAGGATTACCTAACAGAACAAGAGAGAAACTGCATCTATGTTCTAATATGTGCAGAAAGGAATGTGCATTTACTATATACAGAAGAGGAACCTACATCCTTATGTAAGTTTGCACTGAGAATATACAGGCGCGGACGAACCACTCATGGCAAGCTAAGTACAAATTCAGGTCAGTGTAATTTTAGATGGTCAGCGCGTAAGAAAGAGAATTTTAGGATGGTGATGACAGTAAGATCATGCCCGTTATCTTATAATTAAACTGATTGTTATGTAAGATATATTGTTTTTGCACATGCTAAATTATCTATTTCACAAACACTTACAGAATAACACAAACTCCTTTAGCTGCCTTAACATTTTAGGTGCATAGCCGTAACTAAATTTAAAAGAAATACACAGTTTTATGAAACACGTTTTATGTTTACCTTAAACTGATCAATAAAATTTCCTACACATAATTGTAATTCTACACTCTCTCATTTCTTTATTTGTGTGAAACATCCATCATGGGTCTCTGCACAACAAGCTGTTAATAAGGTCTAAAATCATATTATTTTAAATGTGTCTACCTTCCCAAACCAGCCATTTCCAATCTCCTGCAGGTAGTTGAGGGTGTGCCTTCGGAAACATTGAGATCCGTCTGTGGGATACAATAAGAAATGATGTTAGAAGTTCCCTGTGTAAGGTAAGTTAATGGTATTCCTGTGCAAGGTGGGCGGTTTGTGGGTGTACCTGTGCCGTTCGGCAGGGTGGGGCAGGCTTTATTTCGCAGAGGGAGGGTGTAGACCTCTGGTAATGATGGACAGGAGGACAAACTGTCCTCTGGAACAGGGCTGGATGCACCGGAACATTCTTCTGCTTCGGTATTATCAAACTCCTGAAAAGAGCAGCCAAAAATCAAAGAAAAAACAAATAAATAAAATAAAAAATAAAGTTTAGCTAACAATTTTATTTTCTGAAATTCTGATTTCAATGAAAGATTCAGACCATCAAACTGTGCTGCTTCATTTGAGTAACAGACATGCACACATTAATCAAATCCACATGTTTCTCTCCCTCTCTCTCTCTCTCACTCACACACACACACACACACACACACACACTACGGAGACTTACATTGAATCCCACTCCTCCTCTTTTGCAGCAAAGGCAGGTGAGAAGCAACAGAACAAAAGACACCAGCCCAGAGCAGGAGATGAGAATAACCACATAAGGGGGAGGAGAGAGAAAATCGTCCCGGAAGAGAGAGACTACGACAAAAAAAATCAAAGCAAGAATACGAGATGTCAGATAGAGTTTCACATATCCATTCTGACAATTACAAGAGTAAGAAAACAGAGTGAGAGAGATTATATATATTCCTAACAGGGAAAAAGTGAAAAGGGCAGCGTTACATTCAGAACATAGCACAGGTATCCAATGAAGAGTTTTCATTGCACAAAGGGTGAAAGTTTGGTGAAAGCAGAGGAAATCAGAATAGATCATTTTAGATCGGGTAAAGGGGGGGTCTGAGAATTTAGGTTTAAGGATAGCAAAGGAGAAACCAGAAAATTATCATACAAGGCATTCCTTGTACTCATCACTATTGAAGAAGAAGGGAAGGTGTTTGGAGTTTTGTTTCAGGGAAGGGCCTTTTTTAGGAAAGGGACTGGATCATTGAAACAGATTCTTGTATTTGGGAGGTTGCTGGGTCAGAAGAAAAGGTGCCATACTTGATTTTGTACCTCAATTTGGTCGTTTGTTTTAGGAGAGCCATCTGTGAAGAAGAGAAGGTGGGGAGGAGGGCAAGGAGGTTAAAAGAACCTTTGGTATTGTGATTAACCAGACGCTAGTAAACGAGTAACCTCTGAACTGATATCATATTGAATTGACTTAAAATCTCAGCGTTCAGCATTCGTTTATCAATAATAGCAGACATGCCACTGTTGATCAATGCACTTCTCCCCTAACTACCTCATCAATAACAAACGCCCAAATAGAAAGTTCATACATGTGTGAATGAATGATATCATTGAAAATAGCATGTAAAATAGATTTTATTATTATTTATTATATATTATTTATTATTATTTCCTAAAACAATTACTTTTAGAAGCATGTGTTACTTAAAATAGCCTAACATCGGGAAGACAGACAGATCTGGACTGAGGTTGTGGACTGGCTGTTAAATAAAATCACAGAGGCTACTAAGCGTTCAATAAAATGTTTACTGTACGAACATTGTTAAGGTAATTTAACGATGTGCTAATTAAATCTTAAGTATTACTTTAGATGTCATTTACAAAAGAAAAAAATATAATAAATATCCCTAAACCTAGTTTTCTTATTTTCTAAACAACGTATTATCGGTGGCATATTATTATTTTTACTACTGTTATATACGAATTTTAACGATTACGTCTCCTGCAGCTTATAGTACAGCTCATATAAAAACCTTATATAAAAAAAACCTTGTATCAACACACCAAAACCTCGTATGTGTTTTTAAAAACAAGTGCATAAGCTGGTAAGTAATTCACGATAATGCCACGTAAAAATCTATTTAAATAAAATCTATTTTAATTAAACTATGGCACGTTTGCAATAGACACGAATGCTCTTGTATGAATACATGAAGCTTATTATTCATATGATAACCTTTCATTGTTTGAGTAACGGTGTCCATGCAGACATTGGTAGACACGGATGTGCGCTGAGCTTTTTTTCCATCTCTGACCATATGGTTAGACACATATTGCATACAAGGGCACACAAATAAACACGAGGGCCTGCTGGCACATTTGTGTTAATATTCCTATTAGAATATCCGATTAAATCCTTCACACATAACACGGTGCAGACGATGCCTGGAAATATTAAACGAGGGTAGAAAATGATTCAGGGGACAATAACGTTGTTAAAAATGTCGATTTTGCCCAGGCCTGTGAGCAAAATTGTATACATCGTAAAGAAGAGATCTGTTCTGTAGGCCCACGGTAACCATACACGCATAACAGCTAAACAGTCAAAACACTCAAGCACATATATGGGATTTGCTATAAACAGCCTACAATGATGCCCAGGATGTTATTATAGCTATTTAAACTGCGGCTGTCAAATGACATGCTTAAATGAAGAAAGGACATTCCATGATATAAAACTGGGAAGAGACACCGAAATGACAGCGTTGCCATACATGAGTCACCCACAGCCAGAGGTTTAAAATACCCAGTAAAGACATCTCTCATCAGACCGTCAAATTTCCCTTATTCATAGCGTCTCCTCCCCCCTCCCATCCCCAGCGCATCAACAACATCATCCCATCTGAACCGCACTCTCACCTTCCTTCTGCGGGGCTCCCAGCGCTCTCTCCGGGTTGAAGTACGACATCACCCCCACCAGAACAATCATCCAGCTCTGTTGTGACATATTCGCGGGGTCCACGGCACCACCATCCGAGCGATGCTGTCAGCAATCCGCGCGTCTGGCTCCCCGTGCGCTCCCCGCTAATAAAGAAACGTCTCCTTGTTGTGCGAGCGTCCGATGCGTCTTTAATCGCGTTAATCCGCAATTAAACACGGTGTGAACGCGCTTTTGTGTCAACCTAATCCTGCGACCAGCATCATCACCGGCGCGCTCCTGTTATTATTGCGTCTTCATTGCTACCCAATTTTCTTTAAATGTCGTAAAATAACCCGGTGGAGTCATTCTGTTAGTGCAATTCTCGTTTATATGTTATCCTATGTATTGTGTCGGTGGCATGCGTATGGAGTAGCTGTGTTTTCTTCTAAGAAGACCCTCTACGTCAAACGCGTCCCCGTTATTATGAGCCGTGCGCGCCTCACGGCGGATTTCGTAGGTCGACGTTTATTCTCCGTTGCCTCGGAATCGGTCGATTACGCGATTTGCTCGGATACCTGGCGGCCAACAAAAGCGTTTGTTTGTGAGACTGGAGAGCTGTTGTGCAACGTCAACGCCCCCGTGTCGTGGCCCTGGGTATTATTGCATAAAAATCCCCCCACATCGGACCACCTCCACGGAGCGGTGACATGATCCGTTTGGGAGGACAGGTGCACAGACCGTGGTAGTGAAATTCACTTTAGCCTTCAAATAAATTAAATGTAAATTACACTCCGTTTGTTTCTGAAAAGACGGCCAAATATTTTCACCAGCGAGAAAACGGAAAATACTGTATATATTGACCATTTTAAAGTATAATTCTCCTAGTGTGCATTTTAGTTCTTATGTTTATTTGCTCCATAACATAACTTAACATTAGTTCAGACTAACAACATTGTGGTGTCAGACCACTGGTACTTATAATTGATATTAGAAACAACAATATTTCAGTATGTATTTTGGTTCAAGTATGACAAGGTATTGGCAAATTATTATAAAATGTTATAGACCTCGGTGTTAGCAGCAAGGGGAAATGTTTTCATACTCACACACTAGCTTGTCTACATTTAATGCTGATGCCACAGAAATGTACATAAAACTGATACAGAACCTACAAACCAAAAGATGGCCTTTCTAAGTTAACAGCTCCTGTATTGTCAGCACAAACACAGAAGGATGTCCTGTTTGTCCATGTTTACAAAGCCATCAGATGCCAACAAATGTGTTAGCGAGGCCAGATCGATGGCTTTTATGTAGCAATCAGTCATTTTAAATGGCTTTTCACATTACACGTGGCTAATCTCTTGTCCAATCACAAAAACTTGGTTCCGCAAATTCTAGACTTTGATAGTGAATCAATGCCTTCGTAAGCTAATAAAAGCTATACTGATCTCTCCGTTGCCTTTTCCGAGCCAGTTCAGGAAAGTAGGCACTGTTGTATGGTCTGTCTCTATCACCTATTTCTTTCTCTTGTTTTTCTTTTCCGCCACCACTTCTTTGTTCCAGTAAAGCTTGTGCCCTTTTCTTCTCCTCCGCTTCTCTCTGCAATCGTTCCACCCGCAACCTCTCGATGGAACTATTATAAAAGAAACAGAAATCATTTCAGTGTAAACACAGAACTCGAAAACATGCATGACTTTAGCAGCTGCCCATTCACACAATGTGCCTTAGTAGTTTAGCTGGTGGAGCTTGGTGCTTGCAACGCCAACATGATGGGTTTGATTTCCAGGCAACACACAAAATCAAATCTCAAATGTTATGAATTGTAATGAATTTAAAACATCTGTCAAATGCATAAAAATAACATGTGGCTAACAAAATGTTAAAAAGCTTCAACAGAATGTAATTCATGTAATTCCTCAATATTAGTTATTTCTATATCCAATTCTTTTCATTTTATAAAAAACCCTTGAAATGTACTTGTTACTTCTCCTACACAACACTATAATAATAACTAAATGCAAAACATATACTAATTATAAACACATACATATATACACTGCAAATTCCTACTGGTTCCAAATACAGTCTTTTAACACATTCAGATTTTCACACTCATAAAATGTCTCAGTGACTGTAATGATATGTGAAGTGTGACTAAACTGTGGCCTGCAAGATGGTTCTTTTGCGATGACAGATATAGCAAAAACAATTTCGCACCTCTCTCCACTCCTCTTTTCTCCTCTGTCTCTCTTGTCCTTCTTCCTGTGCTTTTTCTCCGTCCTGTCCTTCACTGCCAGGGCTTTCTTCATATCCTTAAGAGGATCCAAGAGGTCTTTCAGCTTCCTGTCTTTCTTCTCTTTCTCCTCCTCAGTGAAAGTCTTTTGCTTGTGTTTGTCTTGACTTGTTTTGTGTTTATCTTTCTTGTCGCTCTCTTCTTCTTTGTCTTTTCTCTCTTTCAGGTACCAGGGTGTGGCCTCTGTACCAGGAGCCGGCCCTAGAGAAACTAACAGACCAATGGCACGCTCCTGCTTCTCCTAGAATAGAACCGAAAAATAAATGTTAATGAACAAAATGTTAATCCAGTGTTCCTGTAGCTCATCTGATTCAAAGGTTGTGAGTTTGATTCCTAGGGAACACAGGTACTAACAAATTATATACCATGAATCCACTGTAAGTTGCTTAGCATTAACTCGTACGGCAAATGCCTAAATGAAAATCAAGCAAGATTTGTAGGCCGAATTGTCCTAATGTGGGACACTTAAGTTTGAGTGGGTGTGGCTTTCCCCCAAACCAATGAATGCCAGTGAAATGATAAACAAATCAAAGCTGTACTGCCATGTGATCACAAGTCACATGACCTAATATCATTTGGATTTACCATGTTGGCTTAACATTGTAATATACTACAGGTCTGAAGTACAAAAAATGTCCCACATTTGGGCAAAGAAATGCTTTCTTGAGCTCAACTGCTACAGCATATCAACTGATCTGATGTGTGGGAACCTAAATGTAGTGTCATTTTGGATAAATGTGTCTGCCAAATCAATTCACATAAATGCAAAGTGGGTTTCAGTCTGTACATTTAAATAGCATTAAATGGCTCAGAAACATCAATAATTGAGCTTTTTGGAAACAAAATACGTTAGCAAAGTCTGCCACACCTTTTCCTCTTTCTTCTCTTTGAGGTATTCTGCATTGCCTTTCTTCTCAGCAGAATCTTCTAAAGGAAAGAGATTGAGATGTTGTATCTCTCTGTCTCCTTGACTCGTCTCTGCTGCCTCTCCATCTTCTGTAGATGTTTCTGTCTGCTGGATGGCTGCTCGAGACTTTTTCCTCAAATACTCGGTTCGAGCCTGAGGGATTATGGGACAGATGGACAAATCATAAACAAATATTCAGTTCCAAATTCAATCTATCAGACAAGATTGAAACGGAAACTATTGCCCAAACACAATTAGAGCACCCAGTATGTTTCTGATAAATGCAAAACACACAAAAGTGTGGCAAAGTATACAATTTATTTATATGGGGCAAATAATGTGTGTGGGAATCGGGGGTAAAAATGTACGTCCAGAATATACAGCATTAGGGTCACTGAGTACATGGGCAGCTGTGGATACAGTAAATTAACCTAGAAACGGTGGAAGGATGCTGGGTTGCTATGGTTACCTCCTGCTCTGCGCGCTCCACTCGCCGCTGAATCTCGCGTTCTTCCTCCGCAGCGCGAGCCTCGTCGCGGCGCACGCGCGCAATGTTGTCCTTATTGCGCACATGCCAGCTCTTCTTGGGCAAAATATTCATTCTGAAAGACCCAAGATAGCAGTAAACAAGCTAAAAATACCGCGACAAGTAGCAAGTTTGTCAAGCCGCGTAAAATGTCCAATCAATTAGTCAACAGTTTATGGATCCAAAACAAATGGCCTCGAACGCTTTCTTCACAGTCTCATATAACTGCGCAGCTAAATCAAACTCTCCAACACAAGTCATATGTATGTCAAATCGACGCTTTGCATATTTAGTCGTACATTAACACAACGCTATTAAACTTCATAAACTGCAAAAATACCAAAGAAGCCGTACAGTAAGACAGGCTTTGCAAACACCGGAAGTGTGTTGAAGTGACGTACAGGACGTAACACGTAAAATATTTGCGCCAATGTACCAAATCGAATCTGCCACACGATGGCGCGTTTTAAAAAAGCGCTTTAGCAAAAGCCTTGTGTGTTTGAATATTTTTTTTAAAAATCTATTTTTTATCATAACTTGTGAAACTTGTGAAACATAACTTATCAAACTTGTGAGGTTGTTGTCACAACGCAAAAGAGGTTTATACCCAATACAACTAATAAGCATGTAAATTCAATTTTTTTATATAACATTTCACTGCAATTGTTATTATCATTTTTCATAATTTTTCATAGAAAAGAATACAAAACAAATCCTTGTACCCCACTGTGTGTGTGTATGTGTGTGTTTAATTGAAATGCTTTTCAAAATGAATTATTAACACACTGCAATAGATTATAATAAAGAAAATAAATAACAATTGATTTATTAAGAAAACATTGCAATACAGGCATTAATTATATTTCTTAGTATATTATGCATCACAGCAGTTTTGACTGACAAATAAGACACTTAAACACTCAAAAAACATCCAGTAATTTGCTCGTAAGTTGCTTTTTAAAATTCAAATAATTTATCTGCTGTTATAGTAATTGTAGAATACACTGAGCAGGGCCATAATAACTTTGTTTGGTGAACTGTCTTTATCAGCAGAGTCTTAATATGCCCTTGGGTCTTCATCTGGGTTGTATGCATAATTATCATGCCCATTCCATTGCTGTGCGGTCTGAAAGAAATGTTCTGTGTCTCTCTGAGGCTGCTGTGGTTCATTTTGTTCTTTCTGCATTGCGGCATTCAGATCTTCTATTTGTCTCACCAGGAACTGCTTGTCACGCTGTTCCTGTTACATCCAGACAAATGAAAGTGAGAGTGTGACATCATTTGAATAGGCATAACCAAAGTTTGTGGATTAATGTTCCATATAACCAAGAACTCACCAGTTTACACTGAGATTTCAGTAGCGCTACACTTTTCCCATGAACAGATGTTAAAGCACCCATATAGCTCAGGAGCACGCTGTATATTAAATATTAAATGTGTAAAATTAGTCCTAATTTTGCATATTTTGCAGTATAATATTTAATTGTCCAGAAAACCTGCTCTGTAGTATAGTATAGTATAGTATAGTATAGTATAGTACAGTATAGTATAGTATATGTCTTAGTATAGTCATAACTTTATACATACACATTATACATGTTAGAGTATATAGAGGTTATATAACATTATATAACCCTACACGTCATTCTAAAAGCTGTTATTTGCACTGACCAGGAGAAGATGAAGAGTGGTATAGAGAATTTCTGGGAGCCGACGTAGAATAGAAATTCTCTACTGGTGCTGGTCAGCAGTTTGATAGATTCTGGAATAACATGCCACATTGTTGGAGAAAAGCGGAAAGGCCCGCATCCATAAGATGGATGGATCCTTTCAAAAAAGGAAAACAGAAACAGGTCTTCATAATTTAAAGAATATGATATGCTATAGAAAGTGTAAATCAGACGTAATGAGGTTCAAAGAGAGCGATATGAACAAAACTCACTTGGCTACACTGTAAATAAGAACCACGCTGGCCAACATCCATCCAAAGAGAAGAACAAGGAGGAAGAAGAAGTTGGAGCTGGTGGATCTGAATGTTCTCAGAGCAGGTCGACAGTTCTGAAACAAAGTTATCTGATACAAGCAAACAGAACAGAATTATAGGACTTAAGCATGACTGCAAAACTCAACAATAAAAATGTAAAAAGAATGGAGAACATGAGTATACAAAATACAGCTCTGAGTGTTAGAGATGGACAGCGTTCACACCTTTTTGCAGTAATAAAAGAGGACAAATTTGATGGTGTTAATAAGTGGTAACAATGGAGAGAAAAGAGCTCCAGTCCAAACCACTGTTTGACTGTAAACAAGAGCAAGAACATTCGGGGGAACCAAAAACTCCTGACGTCCCACCCACTGAGCCAGTTTACACGAGCAGTGATCCACCATGATCCTGAAGATGGAGAAAAAACAGAAGGAGGATTCAGATCTCACAGGATTCAAATCTACATTCTTAGAAATGTATGTCAAAGCAAACGATAAACATTCAGCAAATTTATAAAGACACACCTGCGTGGGAATTCAACCAGGATTAACATGGCGACAGTAATCAGGAAGTCAAACAGAGTTAGTTTATACATTTCCTGTCCAACTCGTGTCTCCCAACACTATGTGTGTATAAAACATACAGGGCAAACATTTACAACAGAAGAAAACAATGTTAATTTTAAGACTCTTAGAATGTGGCATCCATATACATTATGTAAAAACATCTAACCAATTTGATCATGCCTGGGATAAGTGCTCGTTTCTAGTTTTGAATTTTTTTTTACCTGATATTGGTCGTAATTATATTTGCAGACTGCACAGTTTCCACTAAAGCCATCGCCCTTACAGGTGATCTGCTCCCACAGAGTGTACAGCAAAACACCCAAACTCACCAAACGCAAAAACACTGCCCTGCAATCAGAAATAAATGAGAAAACAGGGAGAGATGCCCTGCAATGAGAAATAAAGGAGAAAACAGGGAGAGATGTCCTGCAATGAGAAATAAATGAGAGAACAGGGAGAGATGCCCTGCAATGAGAAATAAATGAGAAAACAGGGAGAGATGCCCTGCAATGAGAAATAAATGAGAAAACAGGGAGAGATGCCCTGCAATGAGAAATAAATGAGAAAACAGGGAGAGATGCACTGCAATGAGAAATAAAGGAGAAAACAGGGAGAAATGCCCTGCAATGAGAAATAAAGGAGAAAACAGGGAGAGACTGTAAAATCGAACAAACAGATGGAAAGTAACCGACTACAAACAGAAACAAACCAACAACAAAAACCAATTAAAAGAGAAAAGTGGAATACTAGAGATGATTTGTAAAACCACAGTGCTTTATTCTAAATGATTCATTTTGCTATGTAATGAGGGTCACAAAAGGAACCGCAGGGTAAGAGCTCTCATAACACTCTGACCAAGGCTAAACGCTAATAAACAAGAGCAGTACATCTGCTCTTCATTTGTGTTCTCTTTGATAGCTTTATTTTGTGTGGATGTGAGTGTTGATCTAACCGCAGCAAGGCCAGAATGACAGTGGTACTGGGTGAATGCTTTTCCAGTAAAGCGATCTTGTCACACAGGAGTGGCACCACAAAATTGCTTGTTGTTATGACAATGGAGGGCAGGTATTGCAACAGAAGCCCCTCAAAGCCTATTTTTTCCCGGGACTAAGAAGGAGAGAGATTTCATAAGGTCATATTATATTATATATATGTTATGTTGTTATGTTATGTTATGTTATACCTGGCTGAACTGGGTTGCCACAGCAATACCATAGAAAGTTCCACCAATGAGTGCTAAGACCACAATGTTGAGAAAAATACGGAATGCATAGAGAGAGACAGTCTGGCCCAAAGTCAGTGAGGCTGTTTTTCGTTTAATTCGTTCTTCTTCTAGATCCACCTGAGACACAGAGGTCGATGGAGAGATTGGAGAGATATAGAGTAAGAGATATAAGTGCCCATTGTTACCAGACAGAGAATTACGTTGCCAAGCTAATGATACATCAGTTTCTATTGAATGATTAATCCATTTCTTGATTTCTTCTTTCTTAATAATTTCCGTTTACAAAAATGCAGTTAAAATTTAATCTGTTCATGCAAAACCACTCACTGTAAATTTACAGGAAGTGTCTGAAGGTCCTAATGTCAAACTGTACATACCTGTAACTGGTAACGGAGATTGTTTTGTTTGAGTTTAGTGGCACGGTCTCCTTGGAGACCATGATCCCATCCTGTAAACACCATCATACTGTAACCACCAACTGCTCCTCCACCAGTCGCTACAACAGTGTGAGCCACACCCCCCATTCTATGGACCAATCAAAACAGTCGCCTTAATACTTCTGCAATGGGACAGTTACAATCGTTTACATCAGCGATGTCTAGTAATCCAGACCAGCTCACCTAACAATCATACTAATAAGGCAGAAGATGAAGTAGAAGGCTGCTGTCAGCAAATAGGCCAGAGGGATGTTGTAGGAGAAGCCTTCACCCTCAACCATTGAATTATTATAATAGCCATAAAACATATAAGAATATTCCATAAAACCCTGAAAAAAAGAGGTAAATATAATCAGCAATGATCATAAAGTCCTCAAAAAAGCTTTGCAGAATATGCTGATTTGTTAAATCTGTTTCTATTTTGTAAGTCGCTTTGAATAGAAGCCTCTGCTAAATGAATAAATCTAGGATTCAAACCCATGATCCTGGTGTTGCTAGTGCCAGACAGTTGAACTGAGATGTGACCCAATGAACACAGATGGTTCTATTTTATGATTCAATTTCACAGTGTTTACATTTTCATTTATGTATTTGCAGATACTTTTTTTCACCGCGTTCAGGTTTAGGAATAGGAACACAACAAGCTAGCCTGCAGGACCAGAAAAATGCATGAAGGACTAAATTTTGTGCTTGACTTACTGTTTTTCCATTCACCTCCATTAACCAAATACCATTTAGCCATTTGACTCACTGTATCAGGTTTGTTTTTCAGACTAACTATTTAAAAGTTGCAGTAAGGCAAGAATCTCATATATAACCCATTCCAGTATCAATACCGTTCCTGAGATGAAGTCAAGAAAGTATGTGAAGAACACAGCAAGGGGATCCGGTTTTGGATCATACTGTAAACATTCATCCACACCTGTTTTAATAAAGATAACATAAAAAACTGATTAGAATACAAAACAAGCAACTAAAGAGAATTCAGTTCACTGTCAACAGTTCATTGAAAATGTACAAAAGTTGAAAACAACTTTTGAATATCACCAGGAAGAATTTAAATTTTATTTAAATAAGGATTCATTCAACAAAGAGTAATTTTTCTGGGCTTTTTTTTCTGAATCCAAAAACAATAGTAAAGTAATAAAGTAAAAATAGTAAATAATGTAAAGTAAAATTATATCAGAGAGAAAATCTTTCAGCAAACCTGTCATTTTTTACCAAGGTCTACAATAACATTTGAAGGTAAGAATGTTAAGCATGTTGTCCGTGGTATTGCTGCTTTAATTTGATTGGTGTTTGATTTGAAATGCATTTATAGATACTGTGAATGGATTGTGTTTGCCAGTAATTGTTGGAATGCTTTTATTTAAGAGACTGTTTCTACCTGTTAGATTGACTGAAAGAGGGATGGTGGAGTTAAACTCCATGGAGCGAAACACAATGCTGGGAATGAGGACAAATGCCGCGATTAACAAGAAGGACAGGAAGTTAAGAATCACAAGGAATCTCAGGAACAGGAAGTAGGACTGAACTCCTCCACCAAAGTGACCTACAAAAAAATTCATAGTGGAGGAAGGAGGAATTTCAACTTATTAATATTACTAATAATATAAGTTATTTTTAGATAACCAGGTAAATTACCAATCGGTTTAGGGAGAAAAAAATTTATGTAATGTGTAAATTGAAGTGAAATTTCTCATGTATGGTCACACTGTTTTTTGTTACCTCCTATTTTCTGGATTCCTCTCCTCCACAGAACTAAATAGCTGAGAACTTCTTGGGCAATCTCACAGAAATTACGAAATGACTTTGACTGTTTGATGCTCCAGGAACCCCATCTAGAAACCACTGGAACTCTCATCTTTTGCACCTGCCTGACAGACAGGAACAACCATATTACAGAACAGAACTTAAAGTGGTCTCAGTTTGCTTCACTTAGAAGCGTTCACACATATGTTATATATTCATGCAATATAATCTTAGGCTCCTAAAATAAACCAGGTGTGAAAACACATTTAGATTTTGGAAGTGCCAGCATTTGTTCTACCACACGGCTCTCTTCAGACCCATGTGCAGCGGCAGCTCGCGAAGGTTCCGAGGTTCTTCAGGTTCCTCAGCATCTTCAGGTGTGGAGGCCCAATCAAACTGAACCGTACTGGCATCTTGGGCTGGAAGTATCCGTGACCTTAGTGACCGCAGGGATCCATTCGGACTGTCATAGTCTGTTGATGTTCAGATTGAACACATGTTTTTTCAAAACAGTCCCCAAAAGGCAAAGTCTTGCCAATTATAACACAATTAAAATGTTAAAAACTATTATTACTTAAAGGAAGAGTTGGTGCTTTTTTCCAGAAAGACTTTTTGTTATGCTGGTTAAAAGTTTCTTTACATTGTGGTTACAATCACTAAGTAAAGTTGTATAAATATATTTATATAAATAAAAAAAAAAATCTTCTGTTGAAGGCAGAGGATTATAAAATGCTTGTCCAATCACTGCATTCTACCTTTAAGAAATTCTTGTAATTCTTGTAACAATTGATTACAAAATTGTACAAAATAATATATAAATAAATCCCTCTTTGGATAAAAGCATCTGCTAAATGCCTAAATGTAACGTAATGTAAATGTTTACAGAATATACAGTAACATAATATAAATACCTTCTTCAAAAAACGTGACAGATTTAGAAAATAATATTTATTTTATTTAATATCATTTTAACTGTACTAAAATGATGCAGTGAAGAACAGTGAAGGTTTGTGTTTAAAAACAAAACAAAACTGGAGCACCATATTTCCATTATAGCTGAACATACTGTACTCTGTGCCCTATATTTCTATACATACCCATGACCCATATATCCTTGTCAGTTCCTATTACAAAAAACACCATATACGTCACACTGATTCAGACATTATATCCAACAGGCGAAACTAAAGACTAAAAGTACATCACTGATATACATACACAATTGTGTAATCCATGTTTCAATACCATATAGATTTTTACAGGATAACATGTTCAGCTAAATAGATACTGTGCAGATCTTAGGAAGTAGATGTGGACAAACATTGACTGATATTCACTCATACACATGTATCACATTAGCTTACATAAGTTCTTTCTTTCTATCTTACCTGGAGGTGGATGGACTTGATTGTTGAATTCTCTCAGCTCCATCAGAAACCAGGAACCATCAACACAGACTTTACATTAAAAACAAAAGCAACACAGTCGGCAGTGGAACATGGAGAGTTAAGCTGTAACCTGTCGTTACTGCAGAAGATCAGGTGTGTCTGTATATCCAGGAATCTCTGTCAGCTGGACTTTGAGTCTCAGGGAAATAAACTTTGGAATCACTTCCTTGTACTTTTAAACAGCTCAACACCACAAGGCATCTATTTAATCCTGACAGACAAAGGTAACGTTTTAAAAGATCTTATTACCAGGAAACCAAAACTGCAACTATGAACTCTTCAACTCTTCTCTGCTTTTGGAACTTGCTTGGAAGTTATTCATTAATTATTAAATGTATTAACTATATTATATTGCCTGTACAACTTTAGAAAAACAAGAGTCAAAAACTATGTTTAAAGATTATCTTTCTTGTAACATGTTTTGGCCCTTGTAATGGCTGCCTGTAGTTTATTACCTGCTGTCTGTCATGGAAACAGGAGTGAGGGTGGAAAACAACCTATTTGTTGCATAGATCAAATTCTTTATAATAAGCAGTAAATTACAGACTCTAAATTTAGAAACGTACAAAGAGTTTAAAAACAAGACAGCGGAATAAAAATTTCCTCTCTAAAAACAAGATTAAAGAAACAGGAAGACTAGTTTTTTATTTTTTGGTAACACATCAAACTTATACACAGTAGAACATGACACATTATGTCAGCAACGACAAAAAATGCAATGACGAAAATGTATATGACACAACAATGAAAACTGTCACTAATATTAAAATTCTGTAATGCTTCCCAAACACACTTCAGCAGGAAACAGCAGTGTGATTAAACAGGATCTCTGCTTCCTGGAAAAAATTAGAATCATATTTGCAAAATGAAAAATATTTAAAATATATGGGAGGCACATCTTGTTTAATACTCCAGAAAGTAAACAACAGGGATACAGTGTGGCATAAGGACATCTGAAAAGATTAATACATGTTAAACACAATGTTTATAATACTGTGTGTAAAACTTTGATCCTGCAGGTAAAGGCAGAATCTAATCTTATGAGACGACCGTGTATTTTACATCATGTGGTATCCAACCGATGAATAAATGAGGAGTAAAAACAGCAAAACAATCACTTCCTGCTTTCTAAGTCTGAAAAATTCAGAAAGAAAGAAAATAGAAGTTTTAAACCACTTTCACCTTCTTTGTGAAATACAAATAACTCTTGCACATACAATACACAACCATTAATAAATACTCAATTCTTCAGAATGGATGAGAAACAAGGCAAAACAACTTTTAATGTCCTATACGTTTTACTTTCAGTTTTTCTGGTGCAAAGGTTGCAATACCTCAATGATACCATCACAAATAAAAAAACAGCTCCAGGAACTTGTTCTACAACTAGTCTAGGAACTAGTAAAGGATCTAACATTTATCAAAAGGCCTTTTTGTAAACAGATGTATTTAGATGAAATCTAATCCCAGAACCACATTTCATCAGAACACCGTTAACACATGACTGCCTAAAAATACAAACCTCTCTCCAACAGATTACCACAACTTAGTTTTTTTTCACCAGATAACATGGAGAAGCAGTATATAATACATATAAATATATTTTAAAAAATATAGAAATGATAAATTCAAAATAATGGATCACCAAGGGATACAAAAACACCAGAGATGAACACTTTAAATGTGTCTGACTTCAATGTATTCACAAGCCATATATTTACCAAACAGTCAAAGTGTGGGACAGATTTCACTAAACTCATTGAAAGGCAGACCAAAAGTCAAATTCTTTAAATGTGTGTGCATTCACTTTGCAATAAAGTTGATTCTATTCGTCTTGCCATTAACATGTGTGCAGTTTCTATATTGCATAAATGTATCCCTGCTGTCCTCTGGTGCTGAATTTTTGCTGTCTGTTGCAAGTCTTTTTAACAGGTAAGAAAGTAAAAACCCACCTGTAGTTCACTGTTGGCCCTCCTCCAGGTTTGGACAGCGCCCCCTTGGGGTAACAGCCTAGAACTACGGTGATACAGCCTGTCTCTGCCCCACACACCACGCTGAGTAGAATCGCATCCGAAACACAAAACAATTGCAACCATGTAGAAAAACATGTAGAACAGACCAACATATTATTGACAGACTATATTAAGTGACAGACTTACAAAACCAAAAGAGTGATAGTTTTATATAGTTATACTAGATATTTACTATATATATATAGATGTGTGTGTGTGTATATTTTTACAATGACACTCATATACATACATACATACACACACACACACACACACACAAACACTGTACAAAGTAAGTGCAGAGTGGGGAGCACACAGGTTGCTATGGTGATAATCAAACTCAAGAGCAATGCCCCCTGTTTGATTTGTTTAGAGTCAGTTCATGTTTGCTGAGATTGTAAATCATAGAGACTAAGCTTGATAAACATGAGATGCATTTATCTCACTGGCCTTCAAACTGACATTGGCAGCGTGATACTGGACTACTGGACATTTTCTCACTAAACTATAATATTAAACAACCACAGCAATACTTACAACAGTGAGATATAAGCAATCACTCACAATTTACTCCGACAAATATTTCCCACATTCCCCTTTAACTGTGTATGTTCTCCTCATTCATCACTTCCTCCTACGAGTTGCCAGATATTCACACCAACACAAACTAAATCTTTATGATTTCAATAAAACAGCAATAAACTGAAAATGTTTAAACCGTATTATTATTAAATAAAATATATAATTATTATACGTTTTGTTTTAATAAATTATTAGTTGCCGTAATACATACTGAAGTCAAGAGTGAAGAATAGTTCTCGGGACATATCTGGCAACCTCCAACACTAGAGGACCGCTAGGGGGCAGAAAGCCCAACTATTGATACAGGACATGCTGAGCTCCCAGAATATGGAGTAATGTACGAGAATACATATAATATATAAATTGCACACCTGTATTAAATGTATACATAAGTATAAGTATATAAATTAGTGAATTAAAGTACATTAAATTAAGTCAATTCAGTCTCGTATCACTTTAAAATGTACATGCCGCTCACGCCCCCACGTTAGACGGCAGTATGTATGTATGAAGCGAAACTCACCACCCAGTCGAAGAAGATTTTTCTTTCTATTTATCCTAAATTGTGTAATAATAAACTTAGTATATAGTATACTTAGTAGTTGAATGAAATAGAAATAATAATAATAAACTGTGGGCGAAGAAAAGAAACGCCATAGGACAATCCATCTAAACAGCTTTCAACTTTGACACAGTTTGTCTCCAGTACAGTGACAGCAAGGGTAAAGTTCGCACATGCATACGAATAACACACATGTTTGCATGTTTATAATAGATTTTGCAAATGCTATAATGTGTTTATGATCATTACAGATGTCCAGAAAAGTGGTTGAATTGTTCTATGATGTCGTCTCTCCTTATTCCTGGCTGGGCTTTGAGGTGCGTAATGTATCGTGTTTTATTTCTTTGAATCTCTTTCTTTTATTTCTGTCTGTTTTAAAGGAAGAAAAGTCAGATTTGTGCTGGTTTTAGGTGCTGTGTCGCTATCAAAATGTTTGGAACATCGACCTTAAACTTAGACCCTCGTATTTAGGGGGAGTCATGCAAGGCTCAGGTAATGAAAAACGTAATGTGCACATTCAAATATTACTAAAGGTTTTGATCAAACTAATGATCACAGCTTTCCCAACACTCCATTTAATGCAATGCATGTAAATCAGGCTTTACTGGGAGTCTTGCCTTACGCAGTGTCTTTTGTTGCTAGGTAACCGACCCCCAGGGCTGGTCCCCAATAAGTTCCTGTATATGAGCAAAGATCTAGAACGATTGTCTGAGTACTTTGGGGTGCCTTTGTCTTCACCATCCAACCCATTTGAGGTCATGTTTGAGAAAGGTATTAAACCACCAGTCTCTTTACAATGACAATTTGTTCATTCGAGAATCGTTAATTGTTGATTTCTATCATACATAGTACATACTGCTTGTACTACAGACATGAATGATACCTCAAATGATGTAGCTTATTAAGAAGGTGTGATATTACTTTACTAAGTAATATAGAATCTGCGCTTAGAACTGTAAAACAGACAAAAACATATTTTATAGACTTTTATTGAAAGAGCAGTTTTATTAAAAGTAGTGGTTTAATGGTGTGCTACAATTATTTTGCTGCCTCAGTAAACCAGCCTCACTACATGCAGCTATCTTCACTCCTCTTTTTTATTTACAACTAAGGGACTCTGCATGCCATGCGGTTTGTGACAGCTGTGGCAGAAAAAGATAAAGATGGAGATGTACTGGTTGAGAAAGTGTCTAGGGAACTCTGGAAAAGAATCTGGAGCACCGATCAGGATATTACCCAACCTGCCTCACTCACTGAGGTATCTATACCTAAAGGGATGGGTCACCCAAAAATAAAAACTGTCGTTATGGGGTTTAAACTTGACTTCTCTTTCCTGGAACTCACAAAATTGGGTTGTCTTTCTGTTTTACGCAGGCAGGACTAAAGGCAGGCCTCTCAGCCAATGAGGTGGAGGAGATACTTAACCTCGCCAAAACTCAACCAATCAAAGACAAGTTGAAGAATGTCACACAAGAAGCACTGGACTATAAAGTTTGTGGCTGTACTTTGCACCTTTTTCTTTATCAGCAAAGATTTTAGTGGTTGAAATATGATAAACTTTGCTCTGGTTTTTACTATTTGCAGGCTTTTGGTTTTCCACTGACAGTGTGTCATGTGAACGAAAAGGCAGAAGTTTTCTTTGGTTCAGACAGATTTGAACTCATGGCTCATTGCATTGGTAACTATGGATGTTGTATGATATTTGTCTTACACAAAATTCTTAACTGACTTAATATTTTTAACCCTAATTTTCTAACTTTCTTAAGAATATTAACATAATGCATGCACAGACTGCCCATCATCCAATCATTCCCTTTTTTTGTGTTCCAGGGGAGAAGTGGGTGGGGCCTCAGCCTACCAAGCCCACAGCCAAAATGTGATCACTGTCCACTTACATGTTGCAAATTACAACAACTTGCATTTAAGGGTTTTAAAACTGAAACACAGATCCTGCAAGTTTATTTCTTAGATAAGTCACATTTTAATACATCAGCTATCAAAAACTATGAAAGTTTAGTGTCCTTAATTCATTCCAAATAACACCAACTGAATAAAGGTAATTTTGTATGTCATTAACTATGTGTGTTTAGTGGCAACAATTGAGTCTGGAGTCGTGTTGTCTCTAAATGCCCTAGAGAGACTTGAGGAGCTGGATAATCAGGTTTTGGTTCGGTTAAATTCAGGAGGGAGAAAATCTGAGATATGCTAAACAAAGAGAAGAGATCAAGTCATAATATAAGAATTTTAGAGGGTTCGACAACAAAAAACATTAAGAATTAAAGGTGGCAAGTTTACAGAAATCAACAGAATCGATATAAAGTAAAACAGAGGGTGTAAGAAAAACCCCAACTGCTGTGTTCAAACCTATGAGGGTAAGAAAATTATTTTTAGCAGGACTATTTGAAAGGAGGGTGTGGACAACAAAGTTTAGAGTTGGAGCCTAGATGAGGCGGGTGGAACCAACTAACCAACAAAGGTGTGACCTAGACTAACAACAGAATTGGTGTACAGTAAGCCATAAGGAAACTCTTCAGAAAGAGAGAAAGAGGGAACAGCACTTTAATTGAGATTAAACACTTATGAGAGAGATCTATGACACTGGCAACACTTCTTAAGACAGAGTGATGTAGTCCACAATGGGATATTTCCATCATGGAAGACAATATGAGACAAGATTAACCAAAGAGTAAGACTTTAACTGCAACCCCAGTGTCACCAGGTAAGCGTAAATGTTATGTTGATTGTAGAAAAAGCAAAGGATACTATATAAAGAAACTAAGATATTGTATATCAATTATTCATATTTAAATGCATAAAAATAAGATCTTCCGATTCGCTTACGTGAATTACAGTGTGCACCTACGCAATGTGTGACGTGTCATTGTGTGGTCTCCATGTGTTTTATGATGAAAAATGAAGACAAACAGGTTGAGCATCATAATCCAAACAAAGGAGACATAAGATATTCCGCTTATGCGTCAGAAATGGGGCTTAACTTTAGAACTGTGACCTTATTATCGCACACATCCAAAGCACAAGCCACATAATAAAACATTCTTTTAGTACCACAAATTACAGTTACAACCATAAACATACACAATCTATGACAAAAGTGCAGCTGTACTGACGTGTAGAGACCATAGGTGGTGTGTTTACTGTTGTTTGAGTTTTCATATTGCACAAGTCTTAGTTTAAGTTTAAATCTGGATTATTATGATATTTAAAGCCAGTGACCACATTATCAAGTTTGGTAGATGCAAAAGATAAAATCATAAATTGTTTAAAAACAATCTCGTTTTATTGTTATATCTAAGTGTAACTTTATTTCCTCTGTTGAATAAAACATGGAAAGAAAGAAAAATATTCAGGTCTTAACAGTGTTCTAAAAACCTTAAAATGGAGACACCTATGATTATATAATAATAACAAAACAAAATGAGAACAAATAGCATAAAAAGTAATATTGCAAAGGTAAAAACAGGAACAATGAACATTACACAGATGAATGTTTGCTCTTCTGAGGTGCAATTTCAATCATTTGTGTGTTTGATTTAGTATCCCTGTGGCAACAAAGTTATGACATCATTTAGTATGTATTAGGCATTTTTCTCATAACACTGGTTGAAACTTGACCTGAAATATTAAAACTAAACAAACTAAATATTTCCACTAATCACACATGTAAACTGGAAAATCTAAACTTTTTTTGATAGATAACACAAATTTAAAATTAAACAAAACTAGGCCCAGTAGTAAATATCTCAAACAGCATGTAACTAGCTAATAAAATAAATTTACTATACATTTTTAAAACCACATTTTGTTTGTTTGTAGGATGGCGTCTACTACCAGCTCTGCACGCTCAGCGTGTGCAAACGGAGACACACTATGTGGTGAGTAGCTGATATCTGATAAGGGTGTCATGCCTAATTTTGATATGCCAAATGATATGCAAATCATTTAATTTGTACATGCAATGCTAACAAAACCTGGATAGGATGAACAGTTTCCTGACATTCGTGCAAAGATGACGTAGATTTATGTGATGTGCTCCTACAGAGATCCGTGTGTATGAACAGGAAGTGATTATCGTACCCGTGATCTTTCTGATGAGTTTCCTTGTCACGCTGGTGTTCCTGCTGCTGCTGAGGTTTTGCCCTGAGAAAGTCGATCGTCTGCAACCGAATTCCATACGAGCAACTAGAAACCGGAGAAACTTGCAAGGCATTGATGGTGAGTGTCTGACATATTTGAGAACATACAGGGTGTCAAACATAGATTACAGTAGTAAATATATTACTGTTTTATTACTGCTTGCATTTTTAATGTTGCATGATTATTTGTGATTTTTTTTTAATTAAATTCAGTTTTTTCTACATTTACAGTAACATTTACAGTACATTTACAGTAACAGTTACAGTACATTTACTAACAGTATCATATGTTCCAATAATACGTCCATAAGTTAGTCCATAATAAGTTCCTTAATAAGTTTCATACGTCCAGGTATTAAAATGTTTGCTTTGTGCTATAACGTTGTGCTTGTGTGTCTTGGCAAAAGTGTATAAAATTTTGGTATTGTGTGTAACCTCACCTCTGTTCATGCATTCATGGCAATGATGCAATTCTTAGTACTTTGTGTGTCTATTGTCTTTCCCATTTATCCTGACCACCTCTCTTCATCATATCCCCCCTCTCTCCCTCTGCGTAGCTCCTCTGGGTCTAAATGCCCTGGAAGGTGAGCGCATAGCTCTGGACACCGCCTCTTACATGACCTTCACCCAACCAACACCAATCAGAGAACACTACACATCTGACCACGCTTCCTTAAATGCCAACAATGCGGCCTTCACTGATGGGAGGGTCTCCTTTGGGCCCACGGCTTCGCCCTTCGCAAAGCCCAGGGAGCTGCCACAGCAACGGCTGCCAGAGAACTTTAAGGGGGTGTCACCTCTCCCAGCATCTTACTCTTTGAAGTCAGACAGCTCTGTGTCACTCTATAGGGCTCGTATGGAGAAGAGAAATGTGGTGCTGCGTGTACTTAAAGGTGCCTGAGTGAAATATAACACATATGATATAATCTCATAATCTCTGACAGAAAGATAATTCCAGTTTCACTCTTTCTCATACTCAGATTCAGCCAGTAAACAGGACAGTGAGTCTTTCCTGGGTTTCGCGACTTTTCTTTCCCAGTTGGGTCCCCACCCCTTCCTACCTGAGCTTCTTGGAGTTGTATCTCTGCGTGCTCCTCTCATTACTGTTATTGAAGAGTTGGAGCACCGAGATCTGCTTGGATTCCTGTGGAGGTGTAGGCAGGTGAGAAGTTTGACCAGTGAGAAGTTTAAGAAGGTTTTTTAAAATTGCTATAGTTTGTGACAAGTGGAAACTTGTCTTTTGCTTAAATGTCTACTTAAATCCTTAATGATGTTCAGGTCTCACTGCTGTTTAAATTCACTTTCTCAAACAGGATCAAGTTGGATCAGACGGCATTTGTGAGATGACGGAAAAGAAGATCTTCACTATGGCTCTACATGTGTCCAGTGCTCTGGTGAGTAAAATGATGTTTTACTCTCCGTGCTCATATTTTCTCTCAGGGACACGTTTATCAAAGTATCAACACATGACCTGGCAGTATGATTGCTGATTGGAGCATAAAAAACTGGGCCAATCCAAGGCCCAGTTGCATAAACATAGTTCCTAGGTTAAGACCGTGTCTTAGGAACTAGCCTGACCAACTAGCAATTAGTTGGGGCTAACCAGTATTACTTTTAAAGTACACCAAATTATTTGTATGTACTTACTAAGTACACCAAACCTTTGTATGTAACTGACTTGAGGTTATGAGAAGAAAATTGATGACTAACTTGCAAGACTTCTAAGAAGTTTATGCAACCGGTCAGTGGTGTATTTATTCAGTTAAAAGATTTGCATTTGTGTAACATTTCAGATGGGCTAAACTTGATAAAAATTACTTTAAACTAAATATCTCAGCTTTTCATGGATGCATGACATCATGGCTCCTAAGCAATTCAAAAAATCTTTCCTGCTGATCTTTCTGTAGGATTATCTCCACAGCAAAGATCTTCTCCACTGCAACATCAAGGCTCGCAGTGTGTTGGTCAGCAGCATGCTTACTGCAAAGCTCTGGGGTTTGGGTGACCTGTATGCAAGAACTTCAGAAAACGCTAATTTCAGTGAAGATCTTGGAAGAAAAAAATGGCAACCTCCTGAGATACTGGCCAGAAGACCTGTCACTCCAAAAAGTGATGTGTGAGTAAAAAACATGCATGTTATGGAGAAACGTTTTACATTTGCATTTTTACATTTAATTTTAATTATCTTTCTTGTATTTCTTTGTAGTTGGTCATTTGGACTGTTGCTGTATGAGATGGTGACACTTGGTGAGTCTTATTCTTGGAGTCAAAGCTGAAGTCAATAGAACTCAGAATGATCTTCCTTTAATTTCTTTCTGAAATCTTCTATTCCATCTTTTACTCTTGTTGTCTTTCATTAGGTGAAGTCCCGTTTGCTGAAATCCCTGTAATGGAACTTCTTCAGTATCATCAAAGAGGCAAAACCCTGAAGAAACCAAACAACTGCTCCAACTCACTGTAAATGCACCTTCAAACATTATTTCTTAATATTACTATTTAATTTGTAGCCTTTCCCAATCCATTCTTTTATTTGCCTTTCATATTGTACATATTCATGTTGTTGCTTTATAGTCCATTCTTTCAAGCTACAAAACTATTGCCGCTGTACATACAAAAATAATATATGTGTTGATACTGTTTTTTCTTTAGTTACTCTATTATCAAAGCTTGCTGTCAGTGGAAGGAGCAAGACCGTCCCTCATTGGCTGAGGTCAGGCGTAAGCTCCAATCAGGAGAGAAGGGTGCCAATGACAGCATTGTTCTCCGTGTGCCTGAGCCAATCAATATTGAACGTTATCTGAAGGAGGCGGGACATGGAGAATCCAACAACTACACAATTTTCTGAAACAGTTGAAAAAGAACGTTATACATCTGGGCCAAATGAAAACCTTATTTTTCTTCTGTTTTGTATATTGTAAATCTACAATGCTTCCTTGTGAACTGATGGTAGACCGGCCATATTGGCATTATTTAGTACAAAATCTTTTCTTAAACGTTTATGTATAAAGTCATAACCAATGTGTCTAGCAAGTAAAAATGTTTCCCTCTTCTTTTCTACATTCATTAGGTCTGATAACTCATCTGGCCTTACTAATGAATTTTACACTGTGCTGGCAGGCAGTAGTGAGGGGAGCACAAAGCATCATGACATATTGGGACACATTGAAAACAAAACTTTTTTAGGAGTTTATGAGATATGACAGGCTAACCAGTTACAGTCTAACACTACTACACTACTACTACAGACTACACTAATAGGAAAAACTAATAAGAAACAACCTTCAACAGGTAATATAAGAAGTTCCTGAAAGCTGAACCCGAAATGGTTCAGAGGAGTTTAAAGCTATTAAACTCCTCTGAGCTGAATTAATTAAATTATGAATTTTTACTTTTGAGGTGTTTGTTTTTTTTCTGTACAGAGCTATAACCTGTCCAAAATGAATAGCTTTTTTACTATTCTTACTATATATACAAATATACATGGTTTATTGTATTCCAAGCTTCTCAGCTTAAAAATTAACTATTAACATATTTACATACAGTGTTTAAGACTTGCAAACCCTGTTGACACTCTGTAATGTCACCAGAAATTTGACCAGGTTTCAGTAAATTAGCACTGGATGAAAACAAAATAAAGACTGGAGAGAAATTGAATTTCAATGTAACAGCACCTACTTTATTCAAATGTATGCATTCAAAGAAACTCAGTCATAAGTTGAGAGCACCAGTGTACAGATTTAAGTACTCTCAGTCTCATACACATTCACACTACATCATATCTGCTCCAGGTGTTGCAAAGCTCTCAGGTAAAGCTATTAACAGTCGTCTATCACCAAAAACTGGTAAACTGTAGCCCAAAATAATACAAACCAAAAAGTTCCTATAATCATCTACTGTAAAAAAAATGTTCCTACCTCCTTTACTTCCATTGGATAAAACTGTGTAGTGAGATGATAACAAGAAACAAACTAAAGCTTTCCATCTCTCAGACTTTCCGGACCTTCAATGGCAGTAAATCAGGTGGATCAGAAACACAAATAGCTGCATTATAACATCACTGATGGCTGCTGACATAACCGCCATTGTACCATCTAGGTTTCCATGGTGACCACACGAGCATCACCGGGTCTGGAGTCGTTTAGTGTATGAGAAGTGATTGGAAAGTCTCCAAAGGACAAGATGAAATACAGTATAGAGTTCACTGGAGGAAGAAACAGCAGTCTGTCAAACAGGCTGTCAAAGAGTCACATTCATTACAGTCATCAGTTGTGTCGCTGTGAGAAAAAAGATCTTTTATGAAGATCTTCATCATCTTCATATTTGCTCTTTTATATTTTAGGATCATTCTTTGTATCCTTTCTTAAAAATGATGTTACAGTGTTAGAAAATTTAAAGGGACAGTCCACTCAAAAATTAAAATTAAATCGTTTCATATTTACCTTTACCACATGTTGTTCAAACCTGCAAAGCTACTTTTCTGCATGGGGCACAAAATAACGCAATTTAGCAAATAAGATTTTTTTACAAACAGCTGTAAGAAAAGTGGATGGGGACCAGGGAAAGCCATGGTCACCATTCACTTTCAATGAACCCAAACCCTAATGAAAAAAAGCAGCAGTTCTGCTTGATAACATGCTTAAAACAAAGCCAAACAGGTTTAGAACAACAACGAATCGAATAAATGGCAGAATTTTAAATTATGGGTGAATTATCACTTTAAATGAGAACTTGATCCAGAATGATTCAAAACAATACTATCACAGTCACACAATCTTTCAAATTTAAAGACAAATACTAAAAGTAAATGATTTGTAAACCGATACCTAGCTTTTAATAAGGCATCACTTGCTTTCTCTTCAGTTTCTCTGGCTAATAGCTTTAGAAGACACCTTTTCTATTCCATTTTTCCATTTTCTGTCTGTTTCTAGAGTTTCTCAGGCTGGTGACGGAATATAAAGCTCAAATCCTGCTTCTCTCTTTTCGCTCAGTCCCTCAGACTGTTAATAGAAGCGCAGATTTTGAGGGCGGGGCCAAGTTTGATGTTCATGGTGGACATGAGATGTTCTTCCTTTAGTAGCAGCAGGGCCTGCCCATCAATCTCCTGAGACAGGAACTGGGTTGCCAAGTCCTCGCAACCTGACAAAAAAAAAGTTTAAAACATGGAAAGGATCAAAATTCAAATAGTTTGAATAATCAAAATTTTTGATGTGCTCATGAGGGGTGGGAATCATTTTGGTCTCATGTATTAAATCAAATCAAATCTTGGGGTTGTGATTAACTTCAGGATCAATTGTTATTAGGCTGCGTTTTTATGGGCCTTGTTTGGCTTTTTGAGATATCAGGCAACCTTCACCTGCAGCTTTAATGAGGAGAGGAAAGAGTTTAGAGGAGAGGAGAGCAGCACTATGCAAACTAACTAGTAGCTTTTGTTAGTGTTGACTGGTCGGGATCAGAACACCATACCTTGAAGCGAAGAAATAAACCGACACACTTCCTCCACACTCCAGTGAGCAGGGTTGCCAGACAGGAAGTTGTTCCCATCTACTTGGAGGCCACTGGGTGTGTTATCGCCCAGCTGAGGGCCACAGTGTGCTGGTCTCGGGCATGAGAGGGACGAGCTAGGTGAGAGTGACAGGAAGTCCTCCTCTTCTTCACCATCACAGCTGGACACATCATCAGAACGACTGGATTCTGAACGACACTAAAACAGAGAGATACAGTCTATTTAAAAATTTATTTAAAAATGACTTAAATTTTAATTTAAAAATGTCAGCAAAACAACCAAGCAAGAGCAATAAACTGAGTTTTATCATGATGGTAATTTTCCAAACTAACCTTTACAGGAAGATGCCTGCCTGATATTTTGGCACAGGCGATCTCAGAGCTGCTTCTGCGAGGACCCCTGCGCCTAGCAAGAACATCTTGCACCGCAGCGCCACCTGTTGGCCGCTCTCCGCCACTAAGGCCCCTACTGATGCGGTAGTGGTGACTGCAGCTGACATTGTACCTGAAACAAAGTCAGCATGTGAACCAGTTTTCTTCTAGGCACATGATTTATAATACAACAAAGTTCTATCTAAGTGGAGGGCTAGAATAAGCAATATGGACCAAATCTTACCCCATTCAGCCTAAAGTTTGCTGAGAATGACTATTAACATTTACATACATGCATTCACACACGGGTCTAAAGTCTGTTGCTGGTAAATACCTCTTAGCACAAGTTTTGGAACAGAAGCGTTTAGATCGTCTGAACTGGTTGGCTGGTGCAAAGTTTAGACAGTATTCACATTTTAACACTGTTAAACGAAACAGAGAGAAAAAGAGAGAGATTAAACAAGGCATAATATGGATGTGTTTTTAAGGTTGGACAAACACACAAACACACAAACTCACTTCCAGGATGGCTGTTCTCTGGTTTAAGGATGGGTGGAACGTCTTCTGCCCGATCTTTCACTGGACCAGTCACCTGTCAATCACCAGGAAAATCTAAGTGTCCTATACCACAGAAATCTCCCCAACTGTCCCCATACACAAAACATAAACACCATGTTGTATAAAAAACATGAAAACACATTGTGTAATTTTTGAGCCTATTGTGTAATTTCTGAGCCTATTGTGGCACCAAACAAAATTCCAAAGATGACTGCTTTCAAACAGGTTTCCCAAAATTTCCCATTTTTCAATGGTACGAATTTTGGAAAGATTGCCCAACACCCCAAATTGACACCTGGCTATGAGTCTATGAATACTGCTGTGTCAGTTAGTGATGACTGACCCTAGATCAGTAGTAAGTGAAAATCACTCACAGGGAAAGGTTCAGCCCCCTCCTGGATCACAAAACCTTCAATCAGGTGAGTAAGAACTTGAGGTTTGACCACAGCCTGTGGGACAGGTGCTCGATCGCCCTGCCCCCCTCCACGAGGAAGAGGGAGAGAAAGAGAGAGAGTAGGGGGAGTAGAAAACGCCATCTCTGGAACTAAATAAGAAATTGAAAAACAGAAATAAATTGATGATAAAAGACAAGAGAAATAAACAAATTAAAAGCAAAAATATAAACTCATCAGTTATTTCTTTGTATTCTGTAGCTAACACTGTTTATCAGTCATACTGTCCCTGTCTATCGCCCACCTGTGTTTAGTGAGGGAGCGGGTGAGAGAGGAGGGGCGGAGTCTTGCAATGATTGATCTGCATTAATGGTCTCTGCTGACATCTCATGGGTTGAATCTGATTCTGACTTCCTTTTTAATGGACCAATCACAGGCTTTGTCTAAGGGAGAACAAAGAGCTCATGAGTGGCTTGAGTTTACAAGTACAGAACAAATAGACAGACTGTGAGGTAATACTGTGCACCTATTATCTACTAACCTGAGCTGTTCCAGACTGAACGAACAACGAGTCTCCACGTAAGGGCCCTCCAGAGTTATTTTGTCCATCCATTGTGTGCGTAAATGAGGCAAGATTACCTTGATTCAATCCTGTGCTCTGATTGGTTGGCAGCTGAGACACTGGGAGGGCACTTTGGGCTGTTTTAAGGCACATGCCAGCTCCGCCCGCTTCCATTGTAGTCATCATAGTAACTACATTGGTGCTGGAGTTATTGACAGCCACAGCTGCTGTGCTGTCCTGCTGGGCACAACAGGGCCGAGCATGGGCTAACGCTGAAGCCTGGGAGTTTCCTAGTGTGCTCTGCCTTGCTCCAACTAGCTGAACTGGGACATGGGGAGGGTGATGGCCCCCCATGCCCTGGCTGTTGTTGGGTGGTGCTGGAAGGATTGGAGGTGGGTTGCGAGGGGACATCTGCACTGGCAGCCGATGACCCTGAGCCGTTTTAGGTTGGATAGGCACATGTCCCGTTCCATGACCCAGTTTTTCAGTGCTCAGATTAGCCCCTGTCTGTTGAAGAGGCTGCACCACTAAGGTCTGGGCAGCCATGTTGGATTTGGTTGCCACTGTGCCCACTGGGTAACCTTGAGAAGAAGTGGGAACATTGGAGGTGGGCACCAGGATGTGGGTGACAGTGGCCGTGGCGGCAGAAACACCTCGAGCCTGGCACAAACCAGACTGAGAGAGAAGGAGCTGGGAGAGGGGGAGCGAAGGAGAAGGGGAGGAGGATGGAGGGTTGGAAGAACCTCCTGCTTGCTGTGTGGTGACAGCAGGTTGGTTAGCGCCCTTCATGTTGAGACCACACATGGTGGGGTTGGTGTAGTTTTGCAGTTTGGTGTTGGGGACTGGTTGAGTCTGTGCTTGGATCTGCTGGGCTGACTGAGCAAACTGTTGCTGCTGAGTCTGCTGGTTAAGTGGGTATGATCCTACAAAGACACAGGAAGTGTGTTTACTTCACAGCTGAAACGTTAAGTGTATAATAATGTGTGTAACATATGTGTATCCTCACCACCTGTCTCCTTCCGGTCTGTAAACTCTGTCTTCACGGAAGCCACTCTAGGAGTTGACACGCAACGCATTGCCAAGTTCTGCACCTGGAAAAGATGTGAAAGTGACATAAATAAACATGATGATCACAATGAACTAAGATCTTAACATTGTGTTCCTACTTGGCATGATGTGATGAAAAGCTACAAGCTTTTGTTGCTTGTTATGCCCGTGGTTACACTTATTAGGACAAAATCTTAGATTTAAAACACAAAGGTGTAATGCAATGACAATATGTAATGGTTAGAACAGTGTGCAAGTCATGAAAATTTCAGTTAGGAGGCCAACTGTCACCTGATCATTGTCTGCCTGGTTACTTGAGGATGTGGGAGTAGTTTCCTGTTGTTGCTGCTGCTGAGGTTGCTGTTGGGTGACTGTTGCCACGGCAGCTGTTGCCGTACCACCAGGCATAAAAATAAGCTGAGGGGTGAGTGGTGCCCTGAGAGAGCGGTTCACCTGTGGGTAAAAAACAAGTAACATTACACCCTCAGGAAAAGAGAGAGATTAGTGAAATGTTACATAAACTTTTCTCTTGGGTTTAACAGCTGAACCAGTTTATTATGTTAGTGCTAACTACCAAATTGTAAACACGTGTCTCCTTGGTATATAATGCACAAAGGTATTTAGGTTCCATGTTCTCCTGTGGCTTTTTATCTTAGAAACTTACTCTCAGGTACATCTGACCCTGTCCACCCGAGTTTCCACCCAGCAACACTGATTGGCTTAGGGCTGATGATGTTGCAGAGGTGGCAGGTCCCATTGGACGGGGGTTTGTCATAGTCCCTCCCCCAGAGGTAGTACTTAAGTTGACCTAACAGAAGCACACCACAGCAACAGTTTCAATTTATAAAACGTTTAAAAATTGAGATATCATTAGGCAGTAAAGCTTAAAGTAACACTATAGACTTCAAATCAGTCTGTTTATATTACGGCTGTAAATCAATTCAAACTTTAAAAACAGAAACTCACACTGCATTGTGCTGAGCTCGTAGCTTGAGTGACACTGTTGGACTGAGAGACACTGTTGGAGCTGGACTGACGACTGGCTGCAAGAGTTGCCTGAAGATATCAAAAAACAATCCATAAATCCACTGATGAAATAAACTCATATCTGATAAAAAATTTTGGTACTTGACTATAGTCCCCTTTGTTTATGGATTTTGCTTGATCTGTGATCGATTACAATAGTCTGGAGTGGACTGATTGAGTCTGACCTGTTGCACAGCAGCCAGGTTGTGTAGTTGAGCGCTGTTGATCTGTTGCTGCAGCATGAGCTGCTGGAAGTACTGGGCTGCATTGGGCTGCCTCTGTAGTGCCTGCAGGGCCTGTGAACACATTTAAGAAAAGACTATATGTCTTAAAATTCAAAAACGAGGCACTGACGTGAGTAAGTGCATTAAATTACTTTATTCTGGCTGCATGTGGAGTTTGCAGTGACTTTATGACCCACCTGCACAGCTTGTCTTTCATAGAGAGACATTTGAGCTATCTGAGTGGGGCGGGAGTTTCCCCCTGAAGCAGTGCTGCTATTGGCTGAGCTGGAGTTGGTCTGGTCCTCTCCTGCCTCCATGCTCACTGGATGGACGACCAGTCAGTCAAACTTTGTAACAGAACACCAGAGAAAATATGCATAAACAAACGATTAACAACGGACTAGATGTTGCTCTGTTTAATAAAAAATTTATTAAAATAGGTTATTGCAATTAAAGCAGTTGGAAACTTTCGCACACACTTGTTAGAGAACCCAAGTCTGGAAAATATCTTTCATACATCGTAACAGCTATTCATATATAACGATGCATTATCAGATAGTCATAACGTGATTGCTATTTGCACTATATAAAAGCTCTTAGCAAACTCTCAGTTGTTGGTAATGAATGATCTACCGCCTCATTAGTTCTGTGCAATAATCAGCAAGACATGACTGAGACGCTTACTAGACAAAAAAAACATGCACAAATATTGATTTTAATATGTTTATGTGCAAAAGCAATGCATCAAGGCATCGGGTGAAGATAATGAAACCGCGTCCACCCCCCGTATCTCATCCGCTAGTGCTGCAAAAATGTTGGCGAACCCTCCCAAAGTGCAAAACAGACTGAATTTTACCTCTCTGCGATCTGCAATATTTCAGCCTTCTCCTCCCGTAATGAAAACAACAAATTTCCGGTCCTCGGTGATTATGCTATGGATTGAGTATGTTTCCGCTGTTTATTTTTTGCTTTTACAAGTATTCGTGAAATTCTTCTAACAACGGTGATTGTGATGAGGCTGAAAAAAAGCGATAAAACCCCGCCCCCCCACACTG